>JABUQX010090808.1:0-31469 GCA_015478945.1 Trachelipus rathkii | reverse complement strand
GTTAATTACAGGCCATCATATTCACAGAAGATTCTTTGCTATAATCAGGGAATGTTAACTTGTGGTTGAAACCACCACTTAACTTATCTTTCCAGCGTGTCAAAAGGCGCTTGTGGTTGTTTTTTCGTCCTATAAATGGGACATTTCGTTCTTAACCAAGATGCATATAATGGCTGTGCAAACGACTTGCGAAGTTCTCTATTAAGAAGCCGAAAATAAGAGATTGAAACAAGTATACTCTGTGTCTCCTTAACATTCGTAGGAGGGATAAAACTTTTCACGTTTCCAAGCCTTCCTGGGTCAGGGGAAATGCCATCCCTTCCTATCTTAAAAAACTAGATACAAAACTGATGATTGTAGAAAGCTACACTTGGACAGTTTTTACCCTCAACTTGTTTTCTCTAAAAGCGGTCTGGAACTTTTCTTAATTTTCAATCCTTCTTCTTTCATTCTTGCCTTGCACTAGGATGTCGTCAAGATAGACTTGTGCAAACGGGTCCTAGGGGATGATTTAGGCCATAATCATTACGCGAGAATACACCGAGGGGGCGTTCTTACCAAACATCAGATGGGTGGGGCAAAGGAGGCCTTTTCTTGTCCTAAGTGCCATCAACTTTTGCGTCTCCTCCTCAACAGCTAGGGAGTTGTACGCGTCGATCAAGTCTATTGATGAAAAAACTGTGTTGCCTCCTAGCGAGGTGAATATTTCTTCAATGCTCGGCAACGGGAACACGTCTTGAACGCTGTAAGAGTTGAGGTAACGGTAGTCTATGCAGACTGCTATTTTTCTTCCCTACTACTAGTAATGATGAGCTATGTGGGCTATAACAAGCCTTGATGTATCCCTTGCGCAATGCCGCATCCGTAAAATCATCTATGTCTAGCAAGTACCGGTGTGGTAAGCGATATTGTTTACGGAAGATAACTTTAGGGGCATTGGGAAGTAATTCAATCTCGAATTTCTGAAGCGGGCAGACAGGAACAGCATCTTCATCTAGCGCCAATACATCATGAAACTCCATCAGGAGCGCGAGCAGGTCCTCCAGGTATTCTGGCTTTTCTAAGACACTATTCTCGGCATCCTCTTTTGACATCTTAGCTTCGATGATCTCTCTATACACTTGCCTTAGCTCTGTCTTGGAAAGACCTTTGGAGCATGTGGCTACATTGGCAGAAACTATTTGCTGGTGTCCTCTTGTGTCTGAGCTCAATTCAACAGGTTCGCTAATTATCGGATAACTTTCTCCACGGTGCACTCTTTTTTTCAGATAAACTTGTTTATCGCTCAAGTTTATATAACGAAGGACAATTACATTATTACGTACGGGACTCACCGAATTAGCTATGTACAAGTTGCCTCTGGTAATAGCTGGTGTCATTATACACTTACGCTCCAACTCGAAATCATCCTGAGTTTCGGGCCTAACTTTTAAATATCCAGATGACTGTGCTGGCAAAAAGGTATTTTCAATTACTTTTAATCCAATCTTGATTTCTTCGTCGAGCATCAAATAACCATCTTTGGTATGGTTAGGGCTCGTTGAAACCTGTAACCTTCTATTTTGACTCAAATTTTTCTTTACATTAGAAGAAATGTGCTTATGTTTCGGCTTAGCTCCTTTGTGATCAGCACTGTGATGAGTAGAGGGTCGAGTCTCTTTCGTCTCCCGCCCTGTTCTCCATATCACCTGGTCTGACTTGGTTTGAGCTGTCCCGTTTAATGCAACTCTCTCTTCTCTTCCTCTAGGTCTAGGCACTTGCTGCCTATGTGAGGGTTTGACTGACAGGGCTGCCTTCCCTTCCTGTTGGAAGCAACCGTTCACAACTGATTGGTTAGTGTAGATTTGGTTCGAATCCAACTAACTCTTTTCTCTTTAGGCAACTGTTGCCTGGGTGGATATTTACCGGACAGAGTGGGTTCTTTTACTCTTCTGAGATTCCCATCTGTATACTCTCTAACTAAATACAAACCATGTTTGGCAAAGACGGGAATGTCCACCTCTTTACCTTCTTTAATGGACATTTTTGAAGAAAACATATTTAGAGTTATGGGTAAATTAGCTAAAATGTTATTACCTACCAGTACATCCCAACTAGGTTCACCTTTTACTTCGCTCACTTGAAAAGTAGTGAGGTAATATCTTTCATGCATGCGGAGATACAACTGCACTTCTCCTCTCAACTTGGTCGGATTATTATCTACCCCTTGCACTACGAGATCGGTCTTTTGGAGAGGTACTTTGAAATTACCTTCTTTCTCTAACTCTCTTAACCGCTTTGGCGTGACAAGGCTAATGCTGGATCCACTATCAAGTAACACGCATGCCTTCGCCTCCTTACTACCTATGGAGGGGGTAAGGTAAACATTAGTATAAAAATGGTGTCCTAGTTTGAAAGGTCGTTCGACACTTTCCTGAAAAAATGTACTAGCTACTGTTTTATCTCTTTCTCTGCTAAATACCCACCTATCATATTTTCTCCTATATTCCTTCTGTCTTGCTCTTTGCCGAAATTTTCCTTCTCTATGCTCTTTCATCTGAATGTAAAGATCCGATCTGAATGAGTAATATTTTCCTTTCTTTCTTCTTCACTCACTTCAGAGTCTCTTACTTGGCTGTTCCTTCCTTCCCTCCTTGTTTCCTTCCTTCCTTTCCCATCTGGGGGCCTATACTCTTCCTTTCTCCTGGAGAGAAAGGTACAGGGGTATATATTAACCGTACTGAAAAGAGTCGTTGTGTCTGGGCAATGAAAAACTTTCTCCAATATCAAACTTCCCATATTGTCCTGGAATACATTTGGTCTTTCTCCTGAGTAGGCCTCCATGAGGCTTCTCTGCAGTTGTTGCGAACCCCTTATTGTGTATGTTCTACAAAATCGGCAAAAAGGTAACTCCCATCGACAGGCTCGTGAAAAGTGACCTACAGCTTCGCAAGAAAAAACAAAAATCGTGTTCTTTCAGTTCTTGTGCGGTCCATTTCCTTTAAAGGATTCCTCCTGTCTTCCCGCGGACGTATTCTGATCTTCACTGCTTCTCATCTTTATCTTATCGAAAGGAGTATTTAATGCATCTCCTCCAGACCTTTGGTCTTTACCTAGCATTGGGAATGAGGCTGCGTTCTGTTGCGACAGGTGTTATAACTGCGCTCTCACGCGACGCACGCCCTTTAACAGTTATAAGTCGAGATGACCAGAACATTCGAGCTGCTCTAATGTGGGACATAGACCACGCATAAGTCTACTCGTCTCTACACTTAAAAATATCAAGATTAGTATATAATGCAAACTCGTCTGCAGATCATACAAGCTCTCCTCATCTCTGGGAGCGCTCAATGATAGAGGATAATCCTTGGTGGTACGTCGACACCACCTATGTGTGAGTGCGAGCCCAGCTCTTGTGACATATAAGCTCCATGTATCATGAACTCTTAGAGGCAGTCACATACCTTTTCTTCTCCCTCTGCCAAACTCATATTCCTTCTCCTTCAGGCATTCCTTTACTGACTCCAATCCCCACTTTTTATTCAGTTTCCTAGCCCGTACGAGTCTCCTCAGCAAAACTATATCTCTACTATAAACTCATATCTGTTACAAATTTAGACTTGAGAATGATTACAATTTGTTTCATGAGAGTCGACTATTTCTTCCAATCTTCCATTCCCTTCTCGGATACCATTCTGTACACATATCTCTAGTGCATGTATCGCACGATGATGTTAATCCATCCTCGCTTATTAGTACTTGTCTAAATCATCCCAGAGATCTTACGCCTTCTTCTTTTTGACTCCACCGACATCAGGTAATTGACTTTGATATCTCCAGGTTTATTTTTTTAATTTGCCAGAATAACAGTCTGTAAAGATCGAATTCTCTTTCTCTTTTTGGTATTCGATCGAACTGGTGAACCAGAGATCGAAAAGCCAGTGTACTGATGCTTGGCTGTTAAGAAAATCTTTAATTGAAGAAAAGAAGTCTTCTAGGTTTTGTAAATCTGGAGAAGCTCGAATCTTTTAAGAGGTAACAGCGCGGCTTCGGCTGTCTGAAATCGATGGATATGCAGATTTAAGCAAAGGTAAATCTAAATTGCCTCCTCATGTCTGAGTCTACACCTAAAGTATTACCTTCTTCATTCAAAGGTTGCTCTTTATAAAATCCACTTTGTCTATATCAATTCCTCTCCACCTGACGAGTATATATAGATATGCTCACTCTTGCCACTCTCTGGTCTCACTAGTACTCTTAGTATATCTCAGCTACTTCTTATTGAGTAATTTTTATATATCCATAACAGGTCCAACTACTTATACTGGAAAGGCAGTTGAGAATAGGTTTACGCATGGATAAATGTGAGCGACACGGCCTGCACATAGATCTAGTAAGGCTCAAATTATCAAAATGCGCGATATCCGCGAGCACTCACGAATTCAGTTCAAACTCGCGGGTAGCGAGAATGAGAGAGTTATTAAGTAGCACCAGCACGAGCGTGTGGTTCCATTCGCGCTAACTATATTACAATTTAACTCTTAACAATTCTGTATCATTCGTTTCCATTTATATATTATACACGCACTCCGAATGGTAGGCTAGAGTATTCCCGTTTAAGACTGCTAGGATCACCACTCTTAATTAATCAACAGTTGAGATGCATGCTTATTCTGAGACATCCGACTCACACTCGTCTACGACACTCGCTTATTGCGAGGGACGTTTATTCTATCCTATATCCATGTTCCATCACTCCTTAGCGCGCGACGCGCTTACGCGCACTTTAATTGCTGTATGGAGTATGCACTTTTTACAACTCTCTCCTGCTATATATACGAGACCTCGCCAAGGCTTGCTGACACGATCTCTTCTTGTCTAACCTCTCTCATGTACTGACTCTTAGATCTTCCAGATTCACTTCCGGGTCTCCTGAACCCCGTCCTGACATAAGAGCAAGAGTTTTAGGCTGTCATCACTAGATAATAGCCGTTCAGCCACACGCAATCCTCTCCTTCTGTCTTCCACTTCACTGTGCACTTCATTCGAGCTCGCTCACTGATAGCGACCTTTATTACCCACTCGCCACCACACCTTACGCAACTATCCATTCTTTTCACTTTCTCTTACCCTCACAGCACGCTAGGTCTCTATCTGATAGCGCATATAGCTCACAGGCTTTTGTTTACACTTTGATATGTTATGAAAGAGTACTCGTCACTACCTAACAGTTAGGTATCCCGGAGAGTCTTACCTGACACAGAGCAGATTCACCTGTTGAGAGCTGGCGATAACGCTCACTGTTGCTCACCTTGAAGTTTTAGTCTCACTCCCATCACTCTATACTATATTCTACTCTCATCTTTGCTGGGTCTCGTCGTCATTGTCTCTCAGATCATAGAGTGTTATTAGTTTGTGCATATTAAGTGTTACACCACCATTTGATCCTCACAACATGCCTCTCACATCGGCGTCACTTACTAAAGAGGACTGGGTGCTCACGGATGGTAACCCTTGGTAGCCGAAGTGAGTAACTGCCTCAGCCTCGACGCGTGTCGTAATCATGGACTCTTTCTTCAACCAATACATATCCTCTGCCAGCCCATCACTATGACTTTCTAATTACTATATTGCGCTCTCAATTGTGAGTCCAACACTCATTCCGCTTATAGTTCCACTACATTTCCTTGGCAATCCCATTATCCCCCTTTACCCTTTACTAAGGGCTGAGTCTATACTGCTCTCGCGATATATTCTCGAGAATATCAACTCTCATCTCTCCAATTTTCTTGATAGAAGCTCTAGCTATTATTATTCTCACACAGAATTTTATGATTCTTTGCCCACATATTTCCATTCATCCTACTCATTACGCTCCACTATTTTCTTTTTGATATAACATTTATTCACGCAGTAACTCTACTCCGATCTCACTCAGACCTTGACGTTATGTGCACAATCTTCACAGCGTCTCACTCTACCTTACCTAATATACTTATGCTAACACATACGTAAAACGCGGTCACTCGAATCCTACCTACTCATCTACACATCACAAAAAAATATCTTTTCCTACATATAATACCTACTTCTTCTTCAGCCATCAAACCCGAGAGATATATCTCGAGTCACACTATTTCTTAACTACTACTGTCTCTGCATCTTTTTTAACTCTTAACTAATAGACACTATATAGAGCCAAGGTCATGTTATGCAAGAGAGTCTAATCGAATAGTGTTGGCGTCCTCACACAATCTTTCTATTAATTAGTCATCAAATTTCTAATAGAGAAATACGCGTATAAGCAGCAATCCCTATTCCAAATTCTCTCTGTATTGTAGAAATATGTGCGCAGTCTATAGTTATACTAATTTACTTTAAATCTTTCGCGCTCCATCAGTTGAAAGCTTCCCTTATTCTCATAGTAGTTCACCATTCATAATTCTTCCAAACTTTTTTCATTTACCTTTTTTGGTCTACGTAATGCACCTTTTAGGATTCTCTTTTTTCGCTCCTTATATTAATTCAACATCTTTCTTTTGAGACCTCATCATTTGCCTTTATCACATTCAACCGCCTCTTTTTAACTTTTAACCACTCCATCACCTCTTCATTCCACATTTCACTATTAAAGTTCTTATTTCCTAGCTATTAGCACATCCACCTCCTTCTCTTGCACTATACAAAAGCTTCCTTCATTGTTCTGGTAAGTATTTTGTTTCAGTTTTTCATCTTGATTTACATCAAGCTGATTTATTTTCAGCCCTTTGCAAGTGCTCGCACATAGTTTTCCTTGTTCACTTAGCTTCTCCCACTCTTAATTCTACCACACAGTTACTTCCTTATCCTCTCCATCCAAGCCCCAACTAAACTTTAAATCTACTATACCGTACTTAACTAACCAATATAAAAGGCATCCCCGCAGCTCCCCCATTTGATTTAACCATCCATCACATACTACAACATCTTCAGTAACGGAAAATGCAATGCATTACTTTTGCACTTCGATCCATCTCTTATCTATCACAACTCTAAGTAATACTTAATGAAATACTCATTGTGTTTGAGAAAAGTATTGCTTACACACATAGCTCTTCCTACGAAATCAATGCAGGCCTCCCTACCTTCTCATTTTCTCCCGCAGTCCCAAAGGCACTTACTTGTTATACCACATTCCTTTTCCGATCACCTATCCAAACCCACTTTAGATTGCAAAACACACATCAAACAATCCTGAGCTCCTACTCCACCCTCAAGCTCCCAAAACACCCTCAGATGGACTATTGTCACAGACCACATATACCTTGACCTTTCAAACTTTAATTTAACTATAGATCTTGTACATACACAAACAAAATCGCACCATAACGCTCTGTGCCACATTGTCCACTTATCAAAATAGCAACTCCTTCTCTCTCCTCTCATTCCTCTCTCAACGACCTACCCACACCTCACCACATCCACATCAACTCAATCTTTCACCGTTTCGCCTTCATCTCTGTGTTCAATCAACAGCGAGCAAAATCAAGATTTACCCTTTCTAAATACATGCATCACCTCCTTCCTCTTCTCCTCGACATTTTTTCTCTGACATTCCGTGTACGCCAAACGATTCATACAATTTTCCGAAAGGCCATGTCCGAGGTCTGCAATACCATACCTAGCAGAGATAAGTTGTTTGTGGGCAGCTAACCCACTAACCAACTGTCCTTTTAGTCCCACCCTTACAACACGGCAGAAATAATACACTGGTGGCAAATCTTCTCCTCCACCCATAGGGATAATATATATATATATATAATATATACTATTATATATCATATAATAATATATTTGTACTATATATATAGTATATATATATATGTCACATGATATATATTATATATATAGATATATATATATATGTATATAATAATATACAGGTATATAATAGAAAGTATCTGTCCGAATTGGTGCCAATTGTCGGTAGGAGCTGTCCGAATTGATGCTTTTACCATTTCTATTGGTCATATAGAGCGTAAGGGTGAGTTGTATCACTTCACTTCACTCTTATGTTAATTGGTTTGTGTCTTTCGCGTGTACGTTAACAAAATCTCCAAATTTAATGTTCTTTTAATCCTACACAATAATGTCTGTAGTTTTTGTTCGGGTTTATTTCTTCTTTTTTTTTCTTCACACACTATGCTGTGTGCACACTATTTACACAATTTCCCTTCTAAAAAGCAGTATAATATGGCAATGTTCTTGAGGTATGAGCTTTAATAATTAAATTGAACTCTTTTAAGGGCTTTTAAAAATATAGCGACTACAAAAGGCAGATTCTGAGAAGCCAAGTGGGGTGGCATCCAAAAATATCCCTTTATCAATCACTCCTTCCATCATCACCTTGAAGTTGACTGTCTCCGGTGACCGAGTTCGTGCCACCATCCAATTGGTGCATGATCTACGATACGATCTTTATAATAGTATCCACCTGGCTGAACAACATCTTTCTTCCTCTAAGCCTCACTTCCTGTTTCTTAACCGAAAATCGAGTGTTTGAGCACACCCAAATCGAAACATCCTATGCTCATTCTTACTGCCTCAATCTTTAGTTTCCATACAAACGCTGACATTGTTGTTATGTGTTCTCGTTTTTCTAACTTGGGGTCTATTGAATTTTGCACCTTATGACATATGTTATCTTATCGATCTACAAATACATTTATTACTTATGTACTTTAATCTCTTAACCGTTCTGACTTTCCTATAAATTCTTCAATTATCTATTTTTCAAAATAGAAAACACTTTATCTTCTTCCATCTTTGAAATCTCTGAAATCTCTGGATTTTAATGTTCACAATCATTATAGTTTTTTTTATTGTAGGTTTCAAGATACGGCTAGTGTCTTGAACTTGCTTTCTATTTTTCTATATATTTTTCTTGGAGATGAACTAAACATTCCAGACTTTTCTTTCTATCCCAATCTTTCTCCTTGTGCACTCTCTATCCGTCTCTGAATTTCTCCAACCATCATATCTCTGTATTATGTTCTGCCTCTTCAAATATTACATGAAAATGACACCCACCCTCGACAAAGAGATGTTTTTGACACATTGATGCTACTGACTGGTCTGACTTGAGGTCAAACTTCATTGACTTCCCTATGAATGGTAACTACTTCGGCGAGAGAGAGATTCTTAGTAGTACACAAAGGTTATTTACTCTGGTATGAGAAAGCACATTTCATATTATTTTCAAACTAAACTCTCAAATCTTTGTTTACCACTCCTAGTTCTAGTGCTATTCATCACAGGCATGGTGTCATTAGGAACCACCTTCTTATTCAAACAAAAAGTACTCGTACTACCAACACCTCATCCTGGAATCGTGAAAAATTATTTTCCCGTTATGTCAAAATTTCTATCTCTGTAGGAGGTGCAGCAATCATTTGGTTCCTTTCCTTGTTCTTATGTCACTTTGCCATAAATGCCAACTTTAACTTTGCTTATTTCTCCTCAGTCTTTTTCTTCTTCCTCCTGACAGATTTACAACTATATTATCTTTTGTCAAAGCTGAAATTTTTTCTCAAACTTTTACCTCTAATTGTGTTTCAGACGATTTTGGTGCTTTTTTTATTTCACATCCTTTCAACTCATTTACTTTTAACATCCGATCACTGGGTTCTCCAAGCTTTAGTGTAGCTGTGTTCAATTTTTAACTTATCTGATTTGGTTTAAAACTATTTTCAATCCTTCAATATCATCAACATCCAGCCGTCTTCCATGGGGCAGTATAACCATTTGGCATGAAAAATGGAAACCGATCAAAGCACTCTAACTTAACCTTGCTGGGCTTACAATTCTTTTCAAAGATTATGGGACAATCCTGACCCAGAATCTCCTTCTCCCCTCTCTCTTCTGCTCTCCTCTCTCCTATTCGCCCTCACCGCCCCTTCCATCTCAAAATGATCAAATTGTGCGAGGCTAAAAACAACCCGAAACCAAAAGAAATCCTGGATTCAATTATTGAGGGGCAACCTCTTCAATTGTTCAGCCTGCTTGCCCGATAGAACCAAAAATGATTGTTGCACCTCCTACAACAGAAGATCAGAAAAATTTTACCCCCCACCTAACGGAAAATAATTTCACGGGGATTCCAGGATTGAGGTGCTTAGGGTAGTACGAGGTACTTTTTTGTTTGAATAAAGGAAGGTGGGTTCCCTAAATGAACACCATGCCTGTGATGAATAGCACTAGAACTAGGAGTGGTAAACAAAGATTTGAGAGTTTAGTTTGAAAATAATATGAAATGTGCTTTCTCATACCAGAGTAAATAACCTTTGTGTACTACTAAGAATCTCTCTCTCGCCGAAGTAGTTACCATTCATAGGGAAGTCAATGAAGTTTGACCTCAAGTCAGACCAGTCAGTAGCATCAATGTGTCAAAAACATCTCTTTGTCGAGGGTGGGTGTCATTTTCATGTAATATTTGAAGAGGCAGAACATAATACAGAGATATGATGGTTGGAGAAATTCAGAGACGGATAGAGAGTGCACAAGGAGAAAGATTGGGATAGAAAGAAAAGTCTGGAATGTTTAGTTCATCTCCAAGAAAAATATATAGAAAAATAGAAAGCAAGTTCAAGACACTAGCCGTATCTTGAAACCTACAATAAAAAAAACTATAATGATTGTGAACATTAAAATCCAGAGATTTCAGAGATTTCAAAGATGGAAGAAGATAAAGTGTTTTCTATTTTGAAAAATAGATAATTGAAGAATTTATAGGAAAGTCAGAACGGTTAAGAGATTAAAGTACATAAGTAATAAATGTATTTGTAGATCGATAAGATAACATATGTCATAAGGTGCAAAATTCAATAGACCCCAAGTTAGAAAAACGAGAACACATAACAACAATGTCAGCGTTTGTATGGAAACTAAAGATTGAGGCAGTAAGAATGAGCATAGGATGTTTCGATTTGGGTGTGCTCAAACACTCGATTTTCGGTTAAGAAACAGGAAGTGAGGCTTAGAGGAAGAAAGATGTTGTTCAGCCAGGTGGATACTATTATAAAGATCGTATCGTACATCATGCACCAATTGGATGGTGGCACGAACTCGGTCACCGGAGACAGTCAACTTCAAGGTGATGATGGAAGGAGTGATTGATAAAGGGATCTTTTTGGATGCCACCCCACTTGGCTTCTCAGAATCTGCCTTTTGTAGTCGCTATATTTTTAAAAGCCCTTAAAAGAGTTCAATTTAATTATTAAAGCTCATACCTCAAGAACATTGCCATATTATACTGCTTTTTAGAAGGGAAATTGTGTAAATAGTGTGCACACAGCATAGTGTGTGAAGAAAAAAAAAGAATGAATAAACCCGAACAAAAACTACAGACATTATTGTGTAGGATTAAAAGAACATTAAATTTGGAGATTTTGTTAACGTACACGCGAAAGACACAAACCAATTAACATAAGAGTGAAGTGAAGTGATACAACTCACCCTTACGCTCTATATGACCAATAGAAATGGTAAAAGCATCAATTCGGACAGCTCCTACCGACAATTGCACCAATTTCGGAACAGATACTATCGCCACGTTTATCATACTGTATAATATATATAAAATATATATTAACTATATATATAATACATATAATATATACTATATATTATATATATCTACTTTATTATTCATAAATCATATATATATAGTATATATAATATATATATTATTATCCTATGGGGGGAGAGAAAGATTTGCCCAACCAGGCTTATTCTGCGTGGTGTAGAGGGGTGACTAAAGGACAGTCGGTAGTTTGGGTAGCTGCCGCCGCCCACAAACCAAAACTTATCTCTTGCTAGTTTTGTATTGCAGACCTCGGACATGGCCTTCGAGACGACACCAAAAACTTGTATGAAGCGTTTGGGGGGTTAACGGAAATTGTCAGAGAAATTAAATGTCAGAGGGAGAAGAGAAGGAAGTGAGGATGTATTTAGAAGACAGGGTATTTGATTTGCTCGCTTGTGATTGAAACAGAGATGAAGGGAAACGGTGAAAAGAATGAGTGATGTCGGGTGGGTGGGTGGGTGGTGTGAGGGGGTACTAGTGAGCAGAATGAGAGGTATTTGTTTGCTTGAATAAGTGACAATGTGGCACATATTTTGCTATTGGGTGCGTCTCCTTTGTGTGGCTTCTTCAAGAATTCTAATAGTTAAATTAAAGTTTGGATAAAGGTCAAGTTGGATACTGTGGTTTGTTTTTGATTGGGACATTAATGGTCATTGAGGGTGTTGCTTGAGGGGTTTAGTAGGAGCCTTCAGATTGTTTAGATTGTTTTTGGCAAATTAATTGGTTGGATAGGTGATTTGAGATGGAGTCTATTACAGCTACCTTTGAATGAAATAGACTATAAATTTGAGGTTTCGGAGGAGGAGGGGGAAGGGGAGGAGCAGAAGAAATGAGAATGGTAGGAGGGTTGTAATTGATTTCATGTGAGGAAAGAGGTATGTGCTGTAAATAATACTTTTCTTCAAACACAAGAGTACTTATAAGTATACTAGAGTTGTTTGTTAGTTTGTAATGAGAGATGGAATCGAAGTAAAAGTATGATTCGATTTTTCCGTATAGGTGAAGAGTTTTTGTTAGTATGTGATGGGATTGTTAAATCAATGGGAGCTGGGAGATTGGGATAACGGATCCATTTTATGTTGTTTATTTGTAAGATTATAGAAGTTGTTGGGCCGTTGGATGGAGAGAAAGAGGTTAGGAGTGGGAAGAAATTAAAATTGAGGAGAGTTTAAGTGAAACAAGGAATATTAGGAAAAGTATTTAGAGGGCGTTGAAAATAAAATACAGTTGAAATATTACACATTATTGACTGACCAAATTGTTTGCTCATAGAAAAGGAAGCTTTTGTAAAAAGCATTTCAAAAGATCCTATGGATTTCGGAAAATATTGGAAATAAGAATTCTAATTAGTGAATGGTGGATATGAGAGGTTGCTGGATGGAAGCGGTAAAGGTTGATAAAAAAAAATGAAAAAAGAGCCGTGGTGTGAATTGTGATAAATATCAGTTGATGAGGTCTCAAAAGAAAAGATGTTTCTATGTATATTAAGAGGGGGAAAAAAAAGGAATCTTAAAAGGTGATACACCGTAGGACCAAGAAAATTAGGTAATGAAAAGTTATGGAGAATTCATGACATTGTAACCTACAATTTAAATAGGAAGCTTTTCCGAATGAGAAGCGCGAAAGATTAAGATAGAGAACAAGGTGGAATCTGCATAGAAAATTGAATAGGGATGGGCTTGCGAACTTAAGAAAGAAAATGGATATAAGAAGAGTGTGAACGGAACACTTCGGAAAATCTGCATAACATGGCAAAGTACTGAAGAGGTGATAGTGAATTGTGTGGGGTTTGATGGTGTGTGTGTGAAAGCAGAGAATAGGTGGGGTATTTTTTGGGGAAGAGGGCGGTTAATTTAATTTTAGTACGTAGGAGGAGCGCGGGTAATGTAAGGTGAGGGAAAGTTTTGAAGAATGGCCAATCGGCAGGGCATAGATGGGGGGTTGATTACCGTGTGAAAGTTTCAAGACATGGAGGCGAATGATAGTGATTTGCAATGAAATTTGGAAACTTGTGTGCTAACTAAGCGTATTATGGAAGGCGGTATAGGTTCCGAGAGATTAAGGAGAGCCAGTAGGACTAAACTTCACCTTCTCAAGGCTTGCTTGAGTTGAAGAAAACAAAGTTGACGATGTTTGTTCACAGTTTTTTTTTCTTACAAAAATTGGAATGAGAAATTAGAGCTGAGCAGGTGGGGACTGGAAATTTATCTTCAAGTCAAGAACAGCTCTGAGAGCCGGTAATCTTCCAGGAATGGAGATTGGTCAAAAATTTCGAAGAAGAGAATGAAGGTTACATTGCCAGATCAGATATTTCTTCAATATGTGAGATTTCTTTGAAATCTTTGCGCCAAAGGATTATTTCAAATTGTCCAACAGTACATAGCTTCATGATTCATAGTAATAGAAAAGAAAGGAAGTATAGATAATTTGAAGGTAACTTGGCTTTGACACAGAAGCAAAGATGAAGTTGCAGTCAAAGGTTGAAGTACAGAAAACATCAAGAACAGATAGCGTTAACAATAAAGGAGAACTTTACACGAGGGAAATTTAAGTACCAAAGATAAAATATGAAGGAATTTCCTGTGTAGGACTTTCACTGCGCCATTTTAAAGGTCACTGGTGTGGATTCAAAAATTGCAGAAAAGGAGTTGCAGATGTGGTAGACAGAAAAGAAAAAATAAAGCCAGAAAGAAATGCAAATTTTTGAAAATTAAAGAAAATTCAAAAAGCTAAAACAGAAGTTAATACTTTTATATGTTACTGGTTAGGATGAACAAGTTTTTATTTCCGAATAAAAAGGGTAGAGAAAATGTGGTTATTTTGACATAAATGGCCGCTAAACGACAAACCATATGAACAAATGGTGGAAAAGTTATTGAGTAAGAACTTTTACGATGGAATTTTGAGGCATTCAGTCAACGGTAAAATCAGCAACATGGTCAGGAAGCAAATGTTTTAGGATATGGAACAATTGAAGTACGAATCAGTTGTAGATGGAAACAATTATCTCAATTATTTTTTAACTGATGTTGGTTGTGATTCCCTTAGATTTAGAGTTAAGAAAAATTCTATTTTCTAGTATGGCAGCTCATGATAATGCATCCAAATACGCTGAATTTTATAATCTGAACCAAGTAGTATGTAGTTTTATGATAGACAAAAACCTATTTGAGGGCTAGGGTTGCGTAACTAAGGGCCGGCTATTTCAAAAGATTTGCAAATGGAAATAGCTAAAATCTCAAGATGATATCAGAATATATAAGTCGCTTTGATAGAGAGGATTAATTCTATTACAGTTGTATCATGGAAAGGAATGGGGACAGTCAGTGATAGAATACAATAAGAATTCTGATCAAGAGAATACTAAGAATAATGAAGACAGCTTAATAACAGTAAATTGTACTTAGCCAAGATATCAATGGAATAATGTTTCGAAAGCATGGATTATTTTGTGAAAAAGACGAAATAGTACTAAGCAAGGAGAATTGCATATTTTCATATATTTATACCATGACAAAAGGTGAATTGATAAACCTCTTTAATTCACAAAGGCATAAAATTCAGATGCTGATTTTTAACAATCAGAGATTTAGTTATCATTTTTAAAGTTTTAGATGAACTGAAATGTAATATAAGCTATGGTGAATATTTTTTCATGCTTAGTAATATAACATCACTGTATTATAACAGAGTCAAGTGAGATAGATTTTGAATTTTTAACAAACCTTTTTGTTCAAAGGCCTGAGTCATGTAAAGCTATGCTGTGTATGAGTGACAGATCAATGAAAAAGTATTTTCAACTGCTTCGTGGACCATTTGAAAAGGGTAAATTTGATTGGATGGAAATCTTTTGTATCCTTGCCCAAAGGAAATGGTTTATAATTTTTCCTTATCATATTATGGATTGCAATCGCTGGAGATTCCAATAAAGAACTCACAATATGACTTTATTAAGGAAATCTGGAATACCAAATTCGATCATATTGAACAATTTATGAAAATAATAATAATAATAAAAAACGTTTTTTATAAACAAGGGTTTCAGCATGTGTTCTGATCTCTTATTTAATGGTAGTAATAAATTATATTCATTTTGGTTGGTTTTTAATGATTATGTTGATTTTCGAAATATATACGAATTTCTTGAGACGTTTCTTTCTAATGGAACCTTGAAAGTCCTTAAAAAACTTATTTTTACTTTTCACAAAGATATATATAAATCAAAAATTGTTAAGTTTGGTAAGCAATTTGTCAAATTTAATTTTGTAAATACTGTAACAAATTAAACCTCTTTGTGCAAGCTAATAATTTAAGAACGTTTTGCTAAGGCTGTCGACAATCTTAAATGAGAAGATGTGAGATGTCGAATAACATAATGCTTTCTATACCATTCTTTATCGCATATTTGTTATTCCAAGTTTTGTTATTTTCTATTAAAAAGCCCACATACACGTACACAACACACACACAACACACACCTACACGACACACACCTAAACCCACACACACAACATACACACGAATTACACACAACACAACCACACGACTACACACACGCTATAACACGCACACAATCATACACACAAAAAAAAGAAAAAACACAACAAAGGAAAAAATTCAAATAAATAGTTCAAAATTTTTATAGCTGAAAATTTATATTTTTTTCCATTTAAATAAAAAAAAAAATAGTGCACAAGTATTAACAAAAGCCTTGCTTATTACTCTGTTTACTCCATGCGCAATTTTTCCAAATCTATATATTTCATCGTTATTACTTATTATAAAATATTACATCAACATATTATTAATCATATAATTATTTTTATTTTTAATTTAATTAATATTTAATCTACTATAATTAAAGTGGGTGAGAGGGTAGTTAAAACCATTGTACTTTATTTTATTATATATTATTATTATTATTATTTATAATATTATATTATATTATTTTCATTTATTATTTTTTATTATTATTATTATTATATTATTTATTATTATAATTTAAAAATTTCATTACTAACATCATTTTATTGTATATTAAAAGTAAATTATCTAAATAGAATTGAGGGAAATATTTCGATCGCAATTTTTTACGTAACTATATATATATATATATATATATATATATTATATATATTATTATAGTATATTATATATATAATATACATATATATTATATATATTATATATATATTATACTATTATATATAATAATATAATATTATATATATATATAATATTATTATATATTTATAGTATATTAATATAATTATATATATATATCCGAGGGTATGATTACTTCATATGTGTTATCTCTTGGCATACAACTAGAGCATGGAATGAGTAGAGAACCATAGCTAGTGGGCTTTGTGCACCAATCCCACTAGCATAGTATGTGCATTGTACATATGTAAATTTCATTTAAGTCATCTTCTAATTTCTCTTATTTAATTAAAATATGTTTCACTAATAATTATAAATTAATTAATCAATTAATTATTTCATTAATTATTTCATTAATTATTATTATTATTAATTAATTGATTATTATTAATATTAACTAAAATAATTAATTAATTTATTTATAATAATAATTTAATTATAATATTTCATTAATAACTTAATTAATTAATTATTAATTAAATTATAATAGTAATTTTATTAATAATAAATAATTATTGATTAATTAACTAATTAGCTGTATCTTTCAATCCTCTTCCCTTTAACTACATTTTTTTTTATTTTCTTTTTTTAGTCAGAGAGTAATGAAGCGCCATGTCACCATTAGCTTGAGGCCATCTTGCGTCATCTTGCTGAAGGGGTGTAGCAGCATCACTGTTCGGATCGATAACTAGCAACATTTGAGTATTCCATGACCCAATTTGGCATCTATAGTAAGAAACTCTACTATTGTAGCTGGTCCCCCAGGCGCAAACATCATAGACTAGACACAATAGGGAGAACCCTTTTAAATTAATATACCAGTACAAAACCTTAATTCGCCTCGGACTCTATATAGGATTAATATTATTTAATTGCACCGTTAAAGCAATATTCTTTGAATTCACCTCGAATTCGATAGCTGATTTCCTCACTTCACCTGAGACATCTGCCTATTCCCAAAATCGCTGAATGTCCTGCTACACCAGGTACCAAATCGGTTGGGAAGCCCAAAAAATCACTCACTCCAAGTCATTCTATGTTTACTCTATTGCTCTCCCATCCGGGATTGCATACTGAATAACATTCCGATGTGATTACTTATTGCAGATCCCACCCAAAGCTATTACTGAGTAAAGAACCTCATTCTTAGCGATGCGCTTGAAAAAGCTTTAGAGTTGAACCTCCAGTCATGATTAATAGAAGGTCCATTCTCGTTCAGCTAATACGAATCAATTTTGTCATCCTTAACATCTCTCGGAAACATCCCATTTTATTTCCACTTTTGAAGAAATAAGGAATACATTCAAAGACACTATCTATTCTTTAGAACAAAGCCAGATATTCTGTCATTCTAAAAAATATACACAGGAAAATCCTGTTTACAACGTTTAAGATTTCCCCAACGTCGGAGACTACGCGACACTCCAAACCTCGCTGCTTGTGACCTCTAATAACCTTAAATCCACCTACTAAGGTTAAATTAAAAAAAGTTGTTATACAAGTACAGTGTTCGTACGTATTAATTTCCTCGACCATATATTGCTTTAAATGCCAGCGGTTTGGTCATCCCCGAAGATGCTGCAGGGGACCGCAAGACATGAATCTGCGGAGAAATATTTCACATTTCTGTGAAAACACACCACACTGCAAAACCAAGGGATCCCACAGTGCTCTTCCTAAATGCGTCTTACTTGTTTAAACAGAAGTTTGGAATTATCACATACAAAAATTCAGCAGGAGATGTGCTATACACTAGCTTCATAAGACAAATATCCTCAAGATCAGGTAATCCTACAGATACAACTTTAGGCAGTTTCCCCTCTAGCGTGTCACCCACGACACATCAATTAACTGTAGAACTCTCCCTGAATTCAGCGAAGTAAACCAGCAGTTACTGTAACTGCTCACCTGCTATTACCATATTTACATCTATTCAAATAGTCAAAAAGCTGCCCTCGATCCTGCCCAAATTGCCGTCAACAACCCAAAACCCGAGTACTAGTTTTTCTTAACAACCAGTAATGACAACAATCTTGGTTCTTTCCTGACAAGAAACTCTGCCCTACCCTCCCGATGAATTCGCCAAGTCACCTAGGAACGACAAGAATCATCTATCCAGAGCAAAAAATACTAAGGCATCTAAGCAGAAAGATTATACTCGCCTTAAATATAAAACAACGAATTCCAAAGCAGAACACACAACCTACAAATGTAAAAAAATGCAATTAAAGAGACCTCGCCATTAAGTCCCTATTCTAATAATTATTTCTTCCGAATTTCCAAAGTGTACTCACACTCAACCATAAAAGATTTTATGCTTAGAGGATGAAATGTATTACATGATTCCCAAAATAGAGCTTGATGCTCACTGCTCTTATCGAGAGAGGCGACATGAAACCGATTTTCAACGCAAACACGCAAACGCCCTCCTAACATCAAAAAGAGATTTTGTTGGCGGCATGAAGGACCCATGGATTCCATCTATCAATAACTCAAATTGTCAGTACTTATACACACACACTTGAAATTCACTGCAATGTTTTTCAGTATTAGACTTTTGCTCAATAAAATGTCTATGTCGGATCCAGAATATCACAACTTCAACCTCTTATAAGAAATTTCGCATATTTCCAACGGATACAACAATTCCTCCCTATTTCATGGCTTAAACAAGCCCCAATAATTCCTCAACATTTCTAAATCTGCTTTGTTTCGTGCAGATTATGACTACTCCGCTCATTCCCTAAAGATGAGCACTCTCGGATCTCTCTCTCCAACGACCAAACCAAGTCCACATAATATTGTAACATGACTTGCTATAAACTCACCTTTACTTATCGACATCCTATCCATGGAAATGCAAGAGAATCCCATTTACAAATAGCCACAGAAAACATCATCACAATTTCATGATTCAACGACTATTCCTTAACATCAAGATTAATTTTTATCTTACGTCGGACCTCACGCTCTCCAGCTTATCCACCTACTTAATTTCGATAATCCACATCAAGACATTAACCTAGTCACATAGAAGACAATTGTCTCAAAAAAAGACATCCGCATTAATTTCATAAAAATTAACTCAATTGCAAATCCATTCAATTCAATTCAAATTCAAAATTCAGGACTCTTCAAATATCAATGATCAATTACTTTCAATATCAATTCAATTCAATTCAAATTCAATTCAAATTTCAAATTCAATTCAAATTCAATTCAAATAGGAAATCGCAGCTGAAGACTACCTACTCTCAAATGTTGTTATGAAAACTTGTTCAAACTTAATATACCAAATGCAGTGCAGAAATCTGCATTCAGCAAAAAAGTGAAAAATATTGAGAATTTCCTTGATTAACTACTCATCCTATCAAGCATCAATTTTCAGGATCTTATAATAAATAGTCGGCGAATATTATATCTTTTTTACATGAGAAAAAAAAATTGAGGCCGGAAAAAAATTTCAAAAACTTTTTCATAAAAAATTATCAATTTTTGCAAATTTGTCACGCTTCCATTCGCTAAATCTACTCTTAGAATAAAAATATATCTAAATTAGTAATAATTCATCTTCCCCCGACCTCAAATGCACTGCAACAAATAATTCATTCTGATTGCATGAGCCAGATTTTTTTTTTTTTTTTTTTTTTTTGTTATAGTGCAGTTGCTTTTCCATTTATTAAAAGATATTTTATTTTGATAAAAAAATTTGAAAAGTTTCTATCACATATTAGATAATTAAAGTTTAAAGACAAATTTGACATAGTGTATAATATATATATACTATATATATATAATATAATTAATAATAATAATATAATAGTATATAATAATATATTATATAATATTAATATATAATTAATATATATATAAGTAAAATATAATATATTATATATATATTATATAATATTATATATAAATATATATATATATATAGTACTATATCATATATTATATAATATAGTATTATATAATATATTATGATATATATATTATATATACTATTATATATATAGTATATTATATATATTATATATATTATATATATATATATATATATATAGTATATATATTTATAGGTTAATATATATATATATAAATAGCTATATATAAAGTATAATAATATATACTAAAATCGCATCACTGTGCTCGGCATTGTGGGTCGAAATATTTAAAAATTTCATTATAAACAGTTTTAATGCAATAGTCCAATCCTTATAATATATCTCAAGTTTGAGTAGTTCATTGTCGATAAGAAAAAGTTGAACAGATTGAATCGAAACAATGTTAAAAATAGGATTTAAAATGAAAAAATCTAAAAAACAAAAAAACATGACATAATAGACAGAAGAAAAACACCTGAATGAAAATCACAGAGTCAGTAACAAAGCTGATGATTTGTGTTTATTTAAACAAAGGCTGCCAAATTAAAGAATTATTGGAATTCCATTATATAATTGGGAGACAAATGGGGCGAGCAAGAGCAAGAACGACCCTCAGCCTTAATTAGCGCTTGACATCACCTTTCATTCATTCCCCTAATTCAGGATTGAGATTCTACTTTCTACTATGCACATCAACATTACTTCTCTGCACTTATAACAATGCTTCCTTCATTGTGATCAATTTGTTTCAGTTTCATCTTTTTCGCATTCACTATTTATTTGGCAAGCGTATCTTAGAATACTATCCTTAATTACAAAACTTACTCACTTAACTTCTTACACTTAATTCTTCCCACTTCCTATTACTCTACTCTTTCCTCTCCATGCAACATCCACTAACTTTAATCTTGATAAACAAACATTAATGATTCAGAGAACCCCATCCCAGACCCAACTGATTTAACATCATCACAATCATCTTAACATCTCCTACATTCTCCAACACCAAATCAATCATCTTATCATTCGAACCATCTCTGTTTACACAATATAATTATATTATAATTTTTATTGATTATTATTATATATATATATTATTAATTATTATTATAATTATTTTATTATATATTAATTATTACTTATTACATTATTCATATATTATTATTATTAATTATCTAATTATTAATTATTCAATTATTTTAATTATTATATCATTATATATTATTATATTTATTATTATTATTATTTTATTAATATTAATATATTATAGTATTATATTATATATTATTATTAATATATTATATATTATTTATTATATTATATATTTTATTATTATTAATTATTATTATTATTATTATTATTATTATTATTATTATTATACTTATTATATGTATTATACTTATTATTATTATTATCTCTATCTATCATTATTTCGATTTATCATCTATTTATCATTATTATCATTATCATTATCATTATTATTATTATTATATTATTATTAATTAAAGTATTCATTTTCATTAATTATATTATATTATTATTCATTATTATATTATTATTATATTAGTCAGTAGATATATAAGAGATAAGTAGTAGCTAGTAGTAGTCAGTAAGCCAGTATAAATTATAGTCAAGCCTGTGAGTAGTTAGCAATAATTATACGTAATATGATAGTAAGTATAGAAGTAGTAAGTAGTAGTAGTTATAGTAAGTAGTCAGATACTAGATCTTTTAAAAGGAAGACTAGAAATTAAATTAATGTCTGTCGGTTTCTTGAAATTTTCATTCTTTTTCTATATGCTTCAATTGAAGATAAGTATATAGATAATTTATATACTATAATAATATTATATAATATATATATAATATAACTATATATATAATATTATATATATATATATATATTATATATATATATATATATATATAATAATATATATATTATATGAAATTATAACTATATATATTATATATTATAATATATATATATTATATATAGTATTAATATATTATACTATATATATATATATATATATATATAATATATATATACTATATAAATAAATAGAAGATATATATATTTATATCTATATATATATAATAAGATTATATATATAAATAGATAATATTTATATATAAATATTATATATAAAATATATATTTATATATATATATATATATAGATACTAATATAGTAATATATATATTTAATAAACCTAAATATAATATAATATATATATATATATATATATAGATCTTATATATAATACAGATATAATATATATATATTATATATATAATATAAATATATACTATTTCCCAGGATACTATATATAATATTATAATATAATTTATATAATATTTTATATATATATTTATATATATATAATATATATATATATACATATATATATTAATATAGTATATATATATATATCTATATATAATATATATAATATTATAGTATAATATTCATATCTACACATACTCCAGCATAACGTGCTTTTCGCCCTTTCAGTTAGACATCATTTTCCTCTTATCTGGCATGAACACAATTTGAATCTTCAGAACACTCCAGCAAATAATTTCTCCAGCGCAAATGGTTGTGATGCTAGTCCTTGAATTATACACTCAGTTAGGGTTTCACCCTTTCAATGGACGCAAATAGCATCAGGCTTACCAATCTTGACCTACAAAAACTCGATTCAAGAGTTTCATCCAAAGATCGTGTTTCTAGAGCAACAGCAGCCTCCAATGAACATTCGGTCTGGCGGTTACTTCAAGCAAGAAGTAAAAGCCGGGTTGCAGCCCTGTCGCCCTAGAAATCTGCGAAGAAAACATATAACTCATATAATATATAATACATAATATATATATAATAATATATTTATATTATATTATTTATATATATATATATTATATATATACATATACCTATATATAATATATATATATATATATCGATATATATAAATTACCTTAATAAATATTATATATATATATATATATATATATATAATATATATATATATATAATATTATATAATTATATATAAATTGAGTCTTGATTTGATATTTATAATTGAGGCGCATAAGGTCCTTATCATGAGGGTATGTTGTGATTACTGTGTTAACTTGTTATGATAGTGAGACTATGATCTAGAAATAAGAATAGATCCTAAAGTACAAGTGTTGCGTTAGGATGGCAATTTCATGAAAAGGGTTTAGGTTTGAGAAAAATGAAAATGAGGACGAAGTAGATAGAGGAGTGTCAGTGTCTTGTGAAGAAAAGTGTAAATGAGAGAATAAATTGAAGTATTTGAGATGGTTTAGTCATGTGAAAAGCGATGGATGCATAGTCGGTGTTACCGATGTTAGTGAGTGAGTGTGTTGGGAATCACCGACTGAGAGACCGAAGAAAAAGTGGAATTGAAGTCAGAATTTGCTGTTAGCGAGAAACATCGTGTAAGTTTTAGGCAGAGGCAGAGAAGAAAAGAGCATAATAGGAGTGAATGGGACCGAGGTTCATGTTAAGGAGGTGATGGTTGGCACTGGCAAGGGATGAGCCCCAAACTGAACGACATGCCATAGGAAAAAAAATTGAGGGTCCGTCAAAGTCTAGGAAGCTCTAGGGTGATTTCTGACTGCGACGAAGTTCTCGCAGAATAAGTATAAAAGGGGGCTGGTAAGGCGGCTTTCTTTCGACTTATGTCATATCATCTTCTTTTACTACTTTTCTGTTTCCGGTGCATGTCACGCACCTTAACCCCCAGTTTGGGAGAGGAGCAGTTTATAAGCCCAATAGTATATATAATATTTAATAATATCCTATATATATAATATATATACTACTATATAATATATAATATATATTATATAGATATATAATATAGCTATAATACTATATAATAATATTCTATATATGTATATATATATATATATATATTTATATTAAATATATAATATATATATTATATATATATATTATATATAATATATATAATATATATACGATAAACAAAAATGTAATAGATATAATATAATAAGGGTAAAGCAACAATTATGTGGGTATATAAAGAGAGATTAGAGGACGGTGGACAATTGGAGAGAAGTATTCGAGTTTTAAATATTTCAATCCATATCTTATGTTGGATGAAAAGAGACGAATGATGGAGTGTAATAGGAAGTTGTGAATGGTAGAGAAATGTGGATGTGAATTTAAATCTTTGTGGATTAACAAATGACTAAGTCATGAGTGCCGTAGGGTTCTAATCGAGATACATTCTTGCCGGGTAGTTAACTGTCATGGATAAGGAAAAACTAATTGTATGGGAATAAGAGTTATAGATCTAGGTATAATCTTGTCAGACATGGACAATCTACGGTGCTTATTTAGTGAGAAGAATATGTTAAAATGAAATAAATGCATTAGGGAGTCTATGTTTTGCGTGGAAAGAAGCGAACGTTAAATGAGAGGAATAAACGAGGTGCATTAGTGTTTTGCGTCATTAGAGAAAAAGGATGGTATGATAAATAATTGCGTTGTTTAAAGTGCAAATGTATAAAAAGTAATGTCTGAGATCGACTCAGAACTTGGGAGAAGAAAATGAGTTTAATGAAGTCGTTAAGGAATGTACTTGAGGGAAGAATGTAATAGTTTGGGATTTGGCAGAAAGGCGAGAAGAAAGCTGCAAAAATTGGAGTGAATGGCGGGTTTTCTGTAGCGGTGTATGGTTGTTGTGCCTTAGCCAAAAGGAAATAACCCCCATTGCGAGATACCACGTGGAGGGTCAGTTCGCGTATTGTAAAACTACTTAGATTGGATTTTTTTTGATTCGAAGAAACTCTCAATTAAGGGTATATAAGTAGGGTTACGTTATGCTCTTCTACTTAAACTATCCTATTTCGTGATAAATAATAGTATATATAATATATATATATATATATATATAATATATAATATATATATATATATGTACTTATAGTATATATATATAATGAACTATTTATAGACGTTGACTCCAGAGAACGAAAAATCAATAAAAAATGTAAAGTTTAATTTCAAGATTTCTAGAGTAAACTACTTTGGAACTTTGGTTCACTCCATTAACCTAACCTAACCTAAACACCTAACCTAACCCTTGTCCCCTTATTAACGAGTCAACCTACTATATAATGTCATCATATCTATATAATATATTATATATAAAATATAAATATAATATATATTATATATATATATATAATATATATATTATAAACTAATATATATATATATCATATATATATATATTTATATAAAATATTATATATATTATATTTAACATAATATTACGTAATATATTATATATATATATAGGTGTACTGTAATTTCGTATTTTTTATTATTTCAAATTTTTATTTATTAATATTTAATTAAATATATAATATATATATATATAAATATAATATATAATATATATTATATAATATATATATATATATATATTATATATATATATAAATAAATATATAATATATTATATAATATATATATAAAACTAAATATATATATATATATATACTATATATAAGTATTATATATATACATATAGTATAAATACTATATATATACTGTTTGTATCTATAAATAATTATATTAATAAACAAATAAAAGGATATATATATTATACATATAAATAGTATATACCATATATAATATATATATAATATATATATAATATTATATATATATATTAATATATATATATAAAATAGATCGATTATAAAATATCTACAGAATAATATAATAATTATATATATCATATATATATAATATATATATATAAATATATATAATATATATTATAATATAATTATAGTATATATGTAATGTATTATAATATACAGTGCGCGTATCTAGGGGTTCCAGAGGGGCCATGGGACCCGAATAAATTTTTCTAGACACTTAAAAAAATTTAAGCTATATATCATACTTAATAATATAAAGTGCAGAGGTAAAAATTAATTTTTATAATAATTCACCGCTTCAGAACACATCTTGTAAGTGTCTCAGTTAAAACATTAAACTTGAAGCCATCAAGAGAAAATGCAACATTAGAATTTCAGCAGGATCTTTACTGTAGAATGTGTAAGAAGTATCGTGAATCGATTGGTATTGAAAATTGCGATGTACAAAAGAATTCACAAGTTCGAAAATACAGACCCAACATTACCTATATACTTGCGACTTACAAGATTTATTATTCCTAGATATAATTTTTATATCTGTTTTCGACAGATGTTCATATAAGCATTGGGAAGAGTTGGCTCTTTAAATCATAAAGAATTATAATTTCTTGCAATTGTCATACCAAACAGTGTTGTAAATGTGCCATAACTGAGAAAGATAAAGATTGTGTTAACAATTTTAACAAGAAAGATCCAGAAAGCCCAACATGTAAATTAACAAAAGCAGAATGGTGGATTATCGAGAAGTTCGAAAATGGGCACTACAGCACAGATCGTTCAAAATAAGCAAATAGAACGAACATAGTTTCTTCTTCGCATCATAATTTCCATAATATTTACCATTGCCTCACAAAATAACTGGCAATAATTTACCAATGTCCTTAACTGCCTTCTAGTAGAAAGAAACCTTAATTCAACATTGATTCTGAAAAGCCTATTTAGAAAATACTTTATTGGAGATGAAAGGATTTATTGACTTGCCTCTTACACGTACATACGACAATAGAAATAAAAGACTGAGATGTTATCTCGAACTTTCTCACTCCCATAGCCCGCGATATAAATTAACAATTTAGGGTAAGTATGAAATTAGTAATTATATAACTTTTTCCCATTTTTCTTAGAAATTTTATATTTTGTCCTGTCCACTTTACAATATATTAGTATATATAATATACTATATATATAATAATATATATAATAATATATATATAATATATAATATAATATATATAAATATTATATATATATACTATATATATAATTACAGAAAATATGATTTTCCCCCCCCCCCCCTGAAAAAAATTCCTGGCTACGCAATAATAATAATATAGATAATATATATATATATATATATATATTATAATATATATAATATATAATATATTATATATATATATAGTATATCATAGTATATATATATTATATATATATATATATAATAATAATTACATATATATATCATTCACTCATTTCAAATGTAGATTGTAAACAGCTTACTTAATTATTTTTATATCAACCAAAAGCAATAGTAAGTATAATAGGAAAAAATATCAAATTAGAGTATGACATAAAAAGACAACTTCAAGAAATATGTTAGAGATTTATATTAATATAGCGCGAGTCGTTATATATATAATATATATATAATCATATATCTTATAATATAATATTATTATATATATATATATAATATATAATATTATATATATAAAATATATATATATGATATTAATATATATATATATATATATATATATATAATATAATATAAAAATTATACTATATAATATTATAATAAATATATTAGTAAACGGACTCAACCAATCCAAGTTTACTGTTAAGTTACTTTTGGATTGTCATAAAATATATTAAAATAATCAATGTTTTTCTGTTACCTGATGATGGTCTAAATGAGAAAACTAAAACTGGAAATTTTTCAAGAAGTGAAACTTCCAAATCAACATAAAACTTTATGGATTGACATGCATGAAATATTACTAAATTCTTTTTCAAATGATCTCCTGTCAGATAAACGGACCAAAATTTAAGTGCTTTAACATCTTTCAATTCATTAAAAAAATCAATACTAAAATAATAATAGAAAAAATTTCACAATGGCTTTACTCAATACAGATAAACATTAACAACTTACTTTTACTTATCTAAAACCTATTGAATGACACAGCCAGTGATTTAACAAGCACAGAATAAATATTCACAATAAAATGAATATTTAAAAATACCACATGAGGTGACAATACAACTATTAAACATTAAAATTACAAGCTCTTCCAAAATAATTTTTTTTTTTGCTACTAAAACAATTTCATTATAAATGACCACACCTCTCAGACAACGGTTAAACCTTTATTTATGGAAATGCAATTAAACAATTATTAATCAATAAAAGACAACCTACATTTTTCAATTTCGAACACCGACTCGGTCAGTCGGCTTAACTTATTAACTAAAAATCTATGTGCAACTTACAACTAATATATCAACAGTAATTACTTTACGTACACAAGTTATTAAATGCCGTCTCCAATCTATGATCCAAGTATTACTCTCTACGTGGCCCCACAAATTCCTCCGAAGAAAAAGATGCCGCACAACAGTAACGTCACCCACCAGTAACCTCGTAATCCTGTCCTCTATTTTCAATTGTAACTGGGAACACGCTGGTCAAACGTACACGACGACCATCGTCTCCAGCGATCAAGGCACAAGACATTGGGAAATAGGCAATCCCCTGGATCCTTTTCGGTGTTACTAAACGAACCACTGTTCATACCGTCGCCAATACTGCGTGCCTGTAACGATCAATAATCAACCGTTACTTATACGGATTATATAAAACGATAATACAAATCAAATCAAATAAATTAAAATGCAATAATGAAAACTCACTTACCCGTCTCCACGGGATCCTTACTTCTTGATGACCTCAACGTACCGCTTTATCCCTTCTTGTCTGTCACTTACATCCTTCCATCTTCTTTCTAGTTTCTGCACAGTAACAAACTATTTAAAGTTATTTTTAGCTTACCCGCGCTTCCCTTTACTCTGGTCTGAGTTTTCCTTTTTCCTTCCTTTGCTTCTTCTTTCCTTTCACTTTATGCAGTCAACCTTACATATCTCCCCTTCAAGTCTGTAAACAACTTCAAAAAAAATAATACTTTACAAAAAAAACAATAGACACAACCAAAAAAAAAAATTTTTCATCTCTCCATATAAAAAAAAATAAGGTTCGTCGGACTCTACTCACCACCAGTGTAAACGTCCAACCATCAACGTTTCTGTTAAGTTACTATCTTCAGAAGATATATAAAATAATCAATTTTTCATTTCCACTGATGAGGTCTAAATGAGAAACTAAAACTAGATTTTCTACGTACAACTTTAATAATAACACTCGCACATTATACATTGAAAACAAGCATGAAAATTACTAAATTCCTTGAAATTTTCTCCCGTCAGATAAACGTATAAACAATATACATTTTCCTTTAAATTTCAATTCATTCAAAAAAATCAATACTAAAATATCAATAATGTATTTCCACACAATTGGCTATTTACTCAAATACAGATAAACATCTAACAATTCCTTTTACTAACTCTTACAACTCTATTGGATTGACACAAGTGTTAAACAAGCACAAGTAAAATAATTCACGTAAAGGAGATATAAAACTACAAGATGTAACATCCTAACGTATTAAACATTAAAATTACAACTCTTCCAAAGATTTATTACTAAACTTCAGCTAAAACAATCATCCAATAATAAATGACACACTACCTCAGACACAGGGTAAACAGGTTCAATAAAACGCCAATATATGAACAATTATTAAATATCAAAAGAAACCTTACATTTTCCAGTGTCGAACACCGATCGGGTCGGCTTAAACTTATTAACTAAAATCTATGTGAAACTTACAACTATATCACAGATAAGAATACTTTACGTAACAGTTATTAATGCCTATCCATCTATGATCCAAGCATTACTGTCTACTGGCCCACACCTCGAAAGAAAAGATTGCCCACATACGTCCCACAGTAACTGTAAAATCTTCCTATCTTTATTCATGAACTGAAACCACTGTCAATAACGTACCGACGACCCAAAATCGTCCTCGTCAGCACAAGTATTGGATAAGCATCCCTGTCCTTTTCTAGGATTAACTAAAACTTGGACTGTTCATACGATCCCATTACAGTGCAACGTGTAACGTCAATAATCAACGTTCACTTTATACGACATTACACTAATTACAAAATCTAAATAAATAATGAGATAAGAACAACTCACTACCCAGACTCACGGCATCTTACTCTTGAATGACTCAAAACGTAACGCTTATTCCTTAAGTCTGTCACTTAAAATCACTTCCATCATTACTTCTAGCTTCGCCACGGGTAACAACTATTTAAAATTATTTTAGCACAATTACCTGTCTTCCTTTTACTCGGTTGGTGTTCCTTTTTCTTCCTTTGATATTTCTTCCCTTTCACTTTATCATACCCTACAAAATATATTAATATTAATAATATATAGTATATAATAATATAATTATACAAAAATATAATTATAGTATATATATATTATTATAATATATATATATATATATATTATTATTAATAATATGATCATGTCGATTATCGCCTCACCTCATATAATTATATTATACTCATGTACAGAATGTATCAGCATTTTTTGAAATCTATCAACCAAATTGAAAACTTTGTTATTTATGGCCATATATCACACTCTGAAAAATACTTGAAAAAAAAAAAAAAAAAGTTCATAATCTTTTTAATAACTAATTAAACTCATAGGCTAACCTATGTCTTATGGTATTTAAAATCATTTAAACTAACTAACTATAATAAGATAACCTTTCTTAACTATAATAATGCTAATTTATATATTTACTCGATGCATTGTAAAAAAAAAAAAAAAAAAATAAATAAATAAAAACCGCACAATAAAACCCTGCAAAGACTTCAAATCTTTTATATCGTTATTATAGATTTTTTAAAAAATTGGCTGTCAACTACCTGGAGGCGGAACTCTC
>JABUQX010090807.1:0-16142 GCA_015478945.1 Trachelipus rathkii | reverse complement strand
GCAAGAAAAACACCTTATAATAGGCCTAGTTGGGATTAAATCGTAATTATGTATTATCTATATATTTAGTTGTAATGTTTGTTATAAATTTAAATGTTATTTATAAATCTTTTTCTTTTCTTTATCCCTTGACTTATATCACATTTTTGTGACAAAATATATATATATATTATATAATATATTATATCATATATATAAATATATATATATATATATATATATATATTATATATAATATATATATATATTATATATATATAGATATATATATATAACGCTTACACATGTGTCAGTAGACAACATGGAGGCGAAGGAGGTAGTTGATAAGTATTACTTCAATCTGAGGGAGCCAAATAGTTTGGGGGGATTCACTAGGTCCACTCCTTACTACTCCTAATATTGAGAAAAAAAAGAGTAAAAGCACTATTTAGAGGCGCGAAGAGGCATCTACTCTTACAAAACCTGTAAGAAAAAATTTCCTACGCGAAAAACCATAGTCCGCAGCCCGATAGCATATGGCAGTTAGACTTAACGGAAATGATTAAAAACAGCTCTTATAATGAAGGTTCACAAACTTTTTACAATTGACGTATACTCTAGATCCTTGTGGTTGAAGCCAATAAAAGATAAAAAGATCAGCTAAAGTTGCCGATGCTGTACTTGAATTATAGAGGACGAACGGAGAACACCTAAATCAAATTTTGGACAGAGCAGGAATGATTCAAGGGGCGGATTTTCAGACTGCCTCTGGAATAGGTATAAGCTATTTACCAATACATTTTTTCCGAAACAAGCGGCTATAGTGAAAGAGTCCAGCCGTACTATAAACGACGCTGCATAGGTATCTTTACTAAAATGAAACTTCTAAATTATTGATTATAACTTGGACGATCTGCTTATTCTTTATAACAGGTCTTACCAAGAAACTATAAAGTCAAACTCCTTTAGAAATGTCAAAAACTAGAGGCCGTAGAACCCAACTGAAATGAAAAAAGAAACAAAAATAAGAATGATTCTGAAAAAAATTGACTAGTATGCAAGAGCTGCTCAAAGAGACGAAAGGTTTAGAAAAAAGATATGAATCCGGATGACTACTGAGTTTTTAAGGCACCAATATCCGACTAAATTAATTTTTTGAATAAAACTTTCTGAAATTATCTGAAAGATTTTAAATATGGCAAAAAATAAAAGGAGTTCTATAAACAGAAAATACAAAAAAGTAAGTTCTTATCCTGTAACTCATGAATAAAAATGAAAATATTGGCACGAGAGCAAAAAAAATAAGCAGTACTTGTGAAATGAGGAATCCTGCAAAGTTAATACTATTATAAAAGCAAGTGAATTAATATTATAATCAGTTTCATTAAAGCATTGAAGAGCCCAGTGTAGATCACTTTCTATTTAAGCTCTTCCGTCTTCAGCGTCTTGGATTACATCCTGATAATAAACTCTCGACTTTACAACTGGTTAATGACCTAGCACTTGAAAGCAGAGTATACGAGCAGGATATATGTTGAAATATATTAAATAATACATATAAAAATTTACCTCACAATCTATTCTGGATGACAGTGTACAGAAGTGTTAAATGTGTTGAAACTATATTACAAGTAAAAGATACTCGTGATCTGCCTAGGATTTGGTCAGAAAAGAAACATTCTTGAAGAATTTACTCTGCGGAGATTCACATTTTAAATCGTGCCTGCATTTTCAGCATTTAAACTTCTCTTGATATGATATATGGTAAGGGGACTGGTATACAAAAGAACTGAAATGCGTGCTATGAAGATAAATTAAATATCCTTTAAGCTCAAAAGTAAGTGTAAATCCTACGAGACGCGTGACATGTTTTCGCAGGACGTCACCATTGCAACGAAACAATTTTCGTAAAAGCGTGATGCTGAGACGGAATACTTCATGATATTCCCCTACTATTTGAAGCAGGTTATACTATCTGTGGAGAATAAACCCATGACTCGGCATGAACAAAAAGATGAAGCAGATCGAATACTGCATTATACATGTACCCCATCGAATGCTCAAGCCACCCAGTATGGCTATATGTATATACAAATATAATTGATATCCAATATGAGTAATATAAAGCTCCTTTATTAAAAGTAGTATATTTCCCCAAAGAGAGTAAAAGTTATAACATTCCTAATGTCACTATCTACTCTGAATAATCAAATTTTTTCTTACAAATGCATAAAAAGAATTGTTAGAAGGAAATCCCTTCCCCTTAACATACGGCACTTAAAATGCAAAGTCATATTAAAAAGAAACAGATGCAGTAATTACAGCATAAGAATATAAATAAGAGGTGTAGTCAGATATATTTTTCATTCCTTAACATCTTCAACAGTTTTAAAGATAGTATTAAGAAAGCCACCTGTAAATGGACGAAGCCAAAGGTATCAGAGGATCAAAATGCAGAGGGGTATGGCCTTGGGGATTTTTTGCCAAGCTATGAGAAAAAGTGCAAGGCCTCACTCAGGAGAGAGTGGGAAAATATAGTAAAAAAGCCTGTAAGAAACAGGTTTGCAACTATTCAAAGATATGCTGCAGCGAAAAATCCTCCACGCATTAAAAAGACGTTATCGCCGAGTTTCAGATGAGATTAGTGGATGATGTTAAGAAAATAAAACGTAAATTCAGTCAAGTCGAGGACCCCACACCCAAATTGGCATTAAAGAAAAAGGTCTAAGCGGAAAAAAAAAAAAAACTCTAAAGAAAAAAAGTATTGATGATTTGCTATTTAATTTACTAACTGATAACTTTTATACGAGTTGTGTATAAGGTTTTTCATGAAAAATGTTCATTATACGCCCAGAGCTCGCACATACAATGCATTTCCTTCAACCTTCTAGTCCTGATTGTTGTAAGAGTTAATTGGATCTCTTCTCAATGTCAGATTAGCGTAAGCGATTCCAACTTTATCAGTATAAATCCATACATCAATTACCAATTACAGATTCCTCCCTAGAGTTCAATATTCCACACTTCTGATCAATACCTAATCCCTCAATGTTTTTATATGTAAAAAACGAAATTGGACAAAACCTGATGTACAATCTTCCTTGGTTCATGACCAATAGTATATACAAAATCAATTTCCTATTACATTTCACCCAAGTGAAGTCTATCTTAACGGAACTTCACTAGTGCTTCAGCTGCTAACTATCCTTTAAAGCATATAAACATTTGTTTAAATTACTCAACACGCTAAACAATCTTCACTCTCCAATCATGTTTTATAGTTTCAAAGATGAAGGCTAGCTGCACAAAGTAAAGCAGCTAAGCATAAATAATACTTGAATTTTACGGCGATTAAATGGCGTATCTTCTCTCAAGAAAACTCTTCTACCATTCTGTAGATACTAGAAATCATTTTATCGCGGATCAAATCCTAATCTCTAAATAAAAGTAGCCTACTTCTACAGCTTATGTCCAAGAACCTGTTTTCAAAAACTCGTTGAGCTTTCTCTATGTCAGAAAAAAAGTTAAGATTATCAACCACAGCGAACATTGAAAATGAAAATTACCTTCTGGAATACTACAGAAAGTACCCTATAGGAGAGTTGAACCAAGATATTTAATTTCACTTCCCTGACATAGAGATATCCCTAACATTTTGAACGGAAATTTACCACAGAAAGAATACTAGGGATTGGGAAACATGAAGCCTACTCCGAATATAAAAAGTCACCTATTAAATCACACCTTCGGATTAGGTATCAGTTTACATGTGAATGTACTTCCTCACCGCGACGTGATATGAAATTTATACAAAACGGAGACCTATCTCTCTGTACACGCCCTTTTTCCGACTTAATAGCCAATACTGTCATTAATGATAGCTGGACAGGTTTAAATCTTGAAGAATACGCAAAGAACAGTAATTATACGCCCATGATCTTACTGCAGACCTTTCAGCTTGTAATGCCTATCATTTAAACATTTGAGAAAGGGTACAATAGAAAAGTCTCTTTTGGATCGAGTCTACAATCAACCATCACTGTAGTGTCTATCTTGAGCATCCTCAAACTCATTGAAAAATTGGACAGAACGCAACTATCTTTCAATATAAAGATGAATGAAGAGAATAAAACGGTGTTAAAAATGTAACCTCGCTTAGGAGTGTTGCTATTAACGAACATAAACCTCTGTAAAGTTGGAAAGGATACCGCTCATATTCAATACATTGCCTCTCCACATCACCTCAACAGACAGGATTTCCCGTTTACAGAGCAAAAAACCGAATACTGTTCACAAATTGTCTTTAACTAAAAATTTATATTGAATAATCATATATAACCTTATTTTTAAAATTATATAATGATAAGCTGTGTAAAAACTGTCTTACCCTGTTCAACCTTATATTATATCATTTCATTGTATTTATTTCATTATATACGTTTTTTTAAATAATGTATGTTTTATAAACTTGTAAATATATTGATGCTAAAAATTGTAGTAATATTTTATAGTTTTCTTATTATGTAATAAATGCTTTAAAATGAAAAATGCGAATTTACTTCCCTTAAACTCGTATATTAAAAGGTTTTTAAATATTTTCGTACAATTTATTAAAATAAAATGTTTATAAACAGAAACTCTGTGTGTGTTTTTATTTACATTACAAATTAAAAATAAAAAATATTAAAACAAAAAGAAAAAATAGAAATAATAAATAAACATAATAAACAAAAATAAAAAATATAAAAAAAAATAATGTTAATAAATATATGAGTTAAAGCAGAAAGCAGGAGCATTAAACAGTAAAGCAAGAGTTTAAAGCAGAAAAAGCAGGACGGTAAACAGTAAAGCAAGAGTTAAAGCAGTAAAGCAGTGATAAAAGCAGTAAAGCAGTAAAACAAAAGCATACTAATCCCTTAGTAATACCTTATTTACTGATTTACTGCTTTAATAGTTAATTAAACAAATAATGAGTTAAAGCAGTGAAAACATGTGAGTTAAGCAGTAAAACATGATTTTTTTTAAAGCCAGAAAACATTGAGTAGTTAAAGCAGGAAACAGTAAAAAAAGCATACTAATCCCCTAGTTTAGTAACACCTCTATTGATTTCCTATACTGCTTTAAGTATTTAATGATATAGAGTTAAAGCAAGAAAAGCACGAAATAAAGCAGTAAAGCAGTGAGTTAAAAGCAGGTAAGCAGTGATTAAAGCAGTAAAAAGGTAAAACAAAAGCATACTAATCCCCTAGGAGTTAGGTAAAATTATTATTATTACTGATTTACTGCTTTAAGGTATTGTAAAGTATAGTTTTTAATAAAATTTGTACAATGTAGTAAAAAATGAATGACTCATAGTATATTTGAAAAAAAATATCTTGAATAATACATTGATATCATATTTTCGTTCACGCTGGAATATTGCGCCTGCGGGCGCAAACGGCGGGGCGGCGTGCGGGTACGCGGTAATATTGCGCCTGCGGGCGGCCGCGGCGGTTAGCGGTAAATTGCGCCTGCGGTCACACGCCGCTGTTCGACACGGGGCTCACTCGCACGACGGACTCTGAACTTTCGGTCACCTGTCTCAAAGGTCATAACTCTTTAACATATATTCAGCGTATATAGAGTGTTAGAAAAAACTAACTCATAGTAGAAGCATTCTAGCACTTGTAAATACACCATCATTCCTCATACCTATAACCTTAGGGTAGATACACATATAGGCTATTCTAGGCTCAGGATGCTAAAAAAGACGGCTTAAAAAGTGCCACTCAGTTGCAACTATGTGCACTCACTGGCCACTATTGGCAACTCACTTGCACTCCAATTGCACTCACTTGCACTCATTGGCACTCTTGGCACTCACTTGCACTCACCTGGCACTCACTAATACTCATAGAATAATCATAAACACTGAAATAGAACATCACTAATACTCCTACGTCATTGGGAGCCTCAAAGTTGAACCATCAATATAGGCACCACCAAAGAACGGCATAAAAGATGAGTCATCAAAGATGAGTATCCAATGTAATGTGTGTGGGTGTTGTGTATCCGGTTGTGTTGGGGGTGTGTTGTTAAATAGCCTAGCAGTTAGTGGTGGTGTGGTGAATTAAGTAGCTAGCAGGTGGCTGTGTGTGTGGTGTGTTGTGTGTTGTTGTGTGTGGGCTGAAAAATACCCTAAAGAAGGGCCAAAAATTAGGGTGGCCAAAATTGACCCAGGAAACCAAAGGTTGGTCGAAAAATAGTTTTCTCAAAAAATAGTCTCAAAAAATTTTTTTTTAATTTGTTTCATGTCCAAAAAATAGGTTCTCAAAAATTTAGGTGAGGCCAATACCCAATGTTCTGGGCAAGGTCAAGCCGAAAAATATCATGGCAAAGGATAGACATCAAAAAAGCTAAGCCCTAAAGAGGACAAAAATTACTGGCGTTCAAAATTGACCCATGGTACTGCAGTCAAGTCCGAAATATCATGTCAAACAAGGTAAAGACATCAAAAATAGGCTAGCCCCAAAGTGCAAAATTAGGGTGCCAAGAATGACCCTTGGAAGCACCAAAGCGTGTCGAAAATTAGGCGTGGCCAAAATTACCCATGGAAGACAGTTGTCAAAAAAATAGGGGGTGGTTACGTACAACGGTTGCTGACGCAACCTTTGCGCAACCCTTCTTCGAAGGTTGCCAAAAATTAGCGGTTGCCAAAAAATTAGGGTGCCAAAAAAATTGGGGTTGCCAAAATAAGGGCAGGTAAAAATTTGGTCTCAAAAAATTCGGGGCCCAAAAAGGTCAGGCCCAAAAAGTCAAGCCAAAAAGTCGCGGTCAAAAAGTCCAGTGGTTTGTCGTATCATGGGTTTTCCTCGAAAAGTAGCGAACTACGCGCGTCCAATATGGCCCTCCTACTACTGGCGCTTCTAGGATTCAGTCTGCTTTTGGCCGATTATAAATGGAGCAGCATTATCATGGCATAAAGTTTTGTAATGAAAATAATTTTTACTTATACAAAGTTACAGAAATTACTTCACAAAACCTTAGTTCAACGGATTGATTGCTACGTTGTTAATTTATTTAATTTAATTAATTTCGGTCATTAGGTATATCACACTTTAAATAAGGTATTAGAGAAAAGTATTGGGGTATTTGTTTCCCAAAAATCTCTTAAAAAATAGTAATATCATACCCAGTAAGCTATAGAATATCCTCACAAAATATCTTAATTTTGCATAGCGCCCATTATCAAATGCGTATATCTTAACCGACAAAGGAATACTATTATAACTGATGATCCGATACAGAATCAGATTCTAACTCGTGATATCGCAGTGAAAAGGCTGGTGCAGATCTTCGAATGACCCTCTTGAGGCGGTCCCAAAGGTATTCGATGGGGTTGATGTTAGTGGTCCAGTTCAGCACCTGTACATCGATTTTGCGTAGTTAGTCTCTAACCGTCCTTGCAATGTGTGGTCGAGCATTATAGTGCATTAGGTGGAAGTAGTTCGTAATGAGCAGGGCAAAACTTACAACATGGCCCTGTAGTATGTGTTCCAGATAATATAGTGCATTTAACGACTTCTGTTGCATGGCAACAATGGCTGTACGGGAGTCGAAGCAAATACCTTCCAGAAAATTTTGCACCCACCTCAAACTGCTCTCTTGGTACGATGCTGTATGCGTTACAATGTTTACCACATCTACGACACACTCTATCACGACCACCTATAGATCTGAAGCATAACTGGGTTTCGTCTGTGACCAACACACACTTCCAGTCACCGAATATCTAATGTGCATGATTCCTAGCAAACCGTAGTCATTGTACTTTGTGCACGGTGGTGAGCAGCGGGGCGTTGGTAGCCCTCCTAATTGTCAACCCGCTTCATGGAGTCGTCGTCTGGCAGTTACGTTGACATCTGAACATTTCTTGCTGTCGCAAAGTCATTCCGAAGCTCATTCCTAATGGATTCTGTGTTTTGTAATACACTTATCAGCAGATATCGCTCTTTCTTTGCAGTAGCAACCTATTTCATGCTCTGTTTGCGACACCTACAGTAGGAACCCATGTCACGGGATCGGCTAACCATCCAACTGATCGCGGTATAATTCATACCGAGCACATTCGCTACATATCTCATACTACGGCCTTTCTTTATGAGGGTGGATGGATGCTCCTACAAACTCTTGCAGCCTACCCATGTTGTCGGACGTTTTGGGTGCAGAGCTGCTTGCACTATCCATCTTTGTCGCTCTGTCCCGACGTATTGGATGTAGATTGTTCGCTTACAATCACACATACAATTCATGCAACACAATTAAACAACTCATCGAATTTAAAACAAAATGACCACATGGAGGAAACATTATCTTCACCCACGTCTAATGTGACGCCATTGTCGCGACAAGTGATTCAGTACTCTTAAGCAGTATTCCACCTACTTAGAGGCAAACCACACACACCATTCAGATAGGAGCAAGGCCATTACAATTCAATGCTACAAACGTAAGCGTGCCTTTATATATAATTAGGTTTTATATATTATATATATATATATTATTATATATATTAATATATATATATATATATATATTATATTATATATATATATATATATAGTGGGAGTATCAATAAATATTGAAAAATATATAGATTATACATTTCTCATATACTCATTATATAACTACTAAATACTTAATAAATCTATCTATTAGTAGTACACTAACTATATATATATATATAATATTCATAACTATATTATACTTATACTATATAAATCTTAAGCATAATACCATATATATATATATATATATTTAACAATATAATATAATATAATATTATAGTATATATAATTATATATATACAATATTAGTATATAAATATTATATTATTTAATTATATATATGCTTAATATATATATATACTATATTCATGATATATATATGATATACTCATATATATATATACTATCTATATATATATATATTAAATATCATATATATATAGTATAAGTATATGTACACTGTGGTCAGATATACTATACTAATATCATATTTATATATACTATAATAATAGTAATATATACATTATCATAAATCTAAGAATTATATATATAATATTATATATACATGGTAATATTAAATATTCAAACAATATTCATACATAACCCATATATATCCTCATTATATATACTATCATTAGTCTTGGGAATTTCCTAAGACCGCTCATATTTAATATATATACATTACAAGACAAGTAACACTTTGGACTGGGAATGAGACCTGTGGTCAAAAGGGCTCCTTCAACATTTAGGCAATGTTTTATAAATTGCACATCTACAATTACAACAGGCGTAAGATGCCGCTTGATTGTTAAAATAAAATTTAAATCAATATTTGATATGTATTCGAATTATACCAAAATTCACCCTTAATTGTTTGATTACACCAACAATATATATTATATATATATATAGTATATATATATATATATTATATATTATATATACTATATATGATACTATACTCACTTAATATCTATAACATATTAATTTGCCATATGATTTTTCTATGATAATTATATTATATATATGGCCTTTGCTGTAATTAGCCATCACCCCCTCCCTAATAATTACAAAAAAAATGGACAACCCCCAATTCTCGTGTCACCAGCAGTTATTTTCATCGTATTTTATTTTGATGTATTCGATTTTGATTAGGGATTTTTGAGGAGTTTAAAAAGGACAGATTACTACGTAATTACGCATTTAGCATCAAGTATATATATAATATATTCATATACATATAATACTAGTATATATATAATATATATACCATATATAATATATATATAGATATTGTATCATACTCCATATATATATATAATATATATATACTAAATATATATAGTAAATATATACGTGTTATACGGTATTATAAATACATATGGTTAACATTGTCATTTTGAAAATTAAATTATTCTTGCAGGTTGGTTATTTCTGCTTTTTTTTCGACATTGTGATTCACAAATTTCTTTGGATACAGCCGCCGATGGAATAATCATGGTTTGACCTGTTAAGACATAAAATATATCAGTAACCTCTTTAGACTGAGCAATCCAGTTATCAGCTTAAGATCTGTAAGGTTAGGTTTTAGGTTTAGTTAGGTTTTAGTTAGATTAGTTTAAATTAGGTTAGGTCTAGTTAGGATTTGCAGTTTATAATTGGTTAGGTTAGGTTAGGTTAGGTAGGTTGAGTTAGTGTAGGTTAGGTTAGATCTAGGAGGTTAGCAAACAAGATTTAGGATAGCTTTTTAGATTGTTAAAACTTTTCTTCTTATTAAAACAATTATTTTTACCTGGCTCCATGTGCTCTTCAATGGTATTTGTATGGGCACCAGTTTCCTTATTTAAGAATTCTAGTTATTTTCATTACTAAATGATCCTAATTCTAATATGGCTAAACTTAATAAATTTTACATTACTGTCAAACAATGACTTCTAGTTCCTTTTTTTAATAGCTTCTTGCAATTTACATTTTTCAAGTGTGGCAGCTTGTCTCTCTTTTCTCGTCGTATCTCAATAAGCACCTTTTATTGACAGGCTATGCTTAAGAACTTTTCATACATCTATATTTCTTTAATAATTTATTTAGTGGGTTTAAGAAAATACTTGCTATTATTCCTAAAATGTCGAGAAAAAATTAGTAACATTATTGAACACACAACAAGAACATGCTCTCTCATTTCTATTAATATATACACTTAAATTGCTTTTATTATTTTATTTTTATATATGTTTCTTGTTTAGTTAATGACCAATCAATAATTATATTACAAACAGTTCGTAAGGTATTATCTGACTGTAATAATTTATGGCAATCATATCGAAATGCCAAAGAATTATTTCGTCTTGGTCACGAAATATTTCTTATACTGATTATAATATTTATATAATAATATATATATATACTTAATATATATATTATATATAGTATACTATATATTATATTTATAATATATATATATATATAAATAATCGATATATATATATAATATCTTATTTTTTATTGTTTTGAGGATACTTACTATATATATATATATAATATATTATCGAGTACTTTCTTTTTACGATATATATTTTATATATAATTATAATAGTATATATATATATTATATGATATATGATAATAATATTATTCTTATACTCATATGAAGATAATATTAATTTCTAGTAATATATATATATAGTAGATTTACTTATATACGGTATAGTATATATATATATATTGATATTATTTCTAGTATAATAATATATATATATGTACCGTATATAATATATATTTTATCATTATAATTTCTTATATCATATATATAGTATATAAAGTAATTATTATTATTTATATTTTATTACTAAAATATATATATATATATTTATATATATAATATTATAAATGAGTATATATTAAATACAATAGTTGTATATATGAGATAGTTATATATATATAAGTATATATATTATATATATATAGTATAATATAATATATATATATAATATAATATAATATATAATAATTATTATATAAAATCTTATATATATATTTATGTAGCACTCCATTATAACACAATAAGTATACTTAATCTATATATATTATATACCTCAATATATATATAAATACCTTATATATATATAGTATCTAATATATATGTATAAATAGTATATTATATGTATATATATCTAGTAAATTGAATTAATTTTGTTATAAATTTATATAATGCTAACGTTGGTAAGTTTGGTTCCCATTTTAACATTAAAGATGTAATTTAACCACCTAAATACGAAACGTCCTTGCTGCTAATAATGGACATTTATGTGTTTTCTTCGCATATTTTTTCATACAACTAAATATGAAGTTATTATTATTATTAGTATATTTATATTATATTATTAAGAGATACTATAGTAATATATATATTATATGGGTATATTATATATCATACTATATATTATATATATTATATTTCTAATACACAATCCATATATATATTATATATTATATTATATATATAATATATATATAGGTATATATATTATATATAGATGTATATGTATTTTCATATTGTATATATTTATATATTTAAAATATAATATTATATATTACTTAATATATAATAATAATATCTTCAAAGAAGAAATTAAATTAAAATATGGCAATTTTATTATTATACATAGTATAATATATATATATAGTATATATAGGGTATATATAGTATATATATATATTATATATATATATATATATATATATATATATATATATATATATCTATATATATTAAATTATTATATTATATATATATATTATATTATATATATATACATATATAATATCAAGTTAATGCCAAGTGTGTATATAGTCTTATATCTTATATATAGTTACTTTATATATGATCTCATTTATTCTATTATCTTCTTCCTCTTCATCTTCCTTTCTATTTTCCCAAGAATGCGGAAGTAAGCTGGGGTTAAGTATAGGTTAGGATTAGGTTACGGTATAGGTTAGGTTAGTCGGTTAAGGTTAGTATTAAATTATGTTAGTCAATGCACTCTCAACAATGCAATATTCCATCATATTATTTAGTGATACAAGATCAACTGGTAAAATGATCATTTATTTTAACTTCTAATTCAAAAAATCTCAACAGTCCCCACGAATTATTTTTTATAAATAATGCAAAAAATTTCAATATTTCTAGTAGATTTTAATTTTGACGGTATCACATAATGATGTAAACTCATCCTCAAAAACATTCTTTTGTATCTGGCAGGGTCTTGATACTAGATTGATGTAGTTCCTCTTTTTTAATATTTTCTATCAATTAATTTTCTTCATTAGCGATGAGCAAAGATTAACCCTGTCTAAATTATTCCGAAATATTCAATAGGCTATGCTTAGACTTTCGATAAGTCTATATGTTTAATTAACTCTTATTTAGGGTGATTTGAATAAAAGATTGCTAATTATTTAAACATGGAAGAAAATTAGTACAATTATTGAACAGAAGAAAGAAACATGCCTTTCAATAATTTTTGGACTTCACCTTTAATATTTTTTTTCATTTTAATCTTTATTTAATTCATAAGTTTAGTTAAAACAAAATAATTATATTAATTTAAAAGTCATGATTATACATGATAAAATCTTTGTTTAACCTAAATGCCCAAGAATTTTGCTTGGGTCCACGAGATACCCACTTCCTATGCCAATATATATATATATTATAATTTAGTAAATAATATTATCTATATTAAATTATATATAAGTATCTATAATATATTCTTATTATAATAATATATATATATATATATATATAATATATAATTAATTATCATATATATATATATTCTAATTATACTATTATAACTTATATATTAGTAATATTATAACTATATATATATAATATATATGATAAATAATCTATATAATATTCATATTTAATTTCTTCATATGACGATATAAATATATACGGTATAATAATATATGGTATATATATGATATAAAAATAGTACTAATATATATATTATATATAGATATACTATTATTTTTAGTATATTTAGATATAATAATATATAGTATTTATATTATAGTTATTATATAATATATATATTATATATTATATATATATTATAAGAGCCTATAATATAAGCTGATATATTTTATTAAGTTATAATAATATATATATAATAAATAGATATAAATATAATAATAGCTTATATAATACTAATTTTATATAATTTTATTATATATATAATTTATATAAAATAATAGTATAAGTATATTAACTATTTACACTATATATATACTCTATATGTAATAAATATATATAATAATTATATCATAAATGAATATTTAATAAATAAATATATCATATATTTATATATATAATATATATATATATATATATTTATATATATATATATTATATATATATATAGTTGATATATTATATATATATATATATATATATATATATATATATATATATATATATATTATATATATTATATAAATATATATATATTATATATATATTTATGTATATATATATATTATATATAATATGATATATATATATAATATATATATATATATATATATATATATATATATATTATAATATATATATTAGTTATGAATAAGTAATCATATTTGTTAAATTTATATTATTAACTTTTCTGTTCACTTCGGTTTTTGACATTGAAAATGATATAACACTAAATACCGAAACGTCCTGCCTAAATGAATTTATGTGTTTTGCTTCGCATATATATTATATATTATACAAAATTTATTATATTATATAATATATACTATTATATAATATATATATATGATATATATATAAATATAATATATATATACCTAATATATATATACTAGATATATATATATATATTAATCAGGACCTCTTTAATAATATATATATATACTACTAATAAGCTTATACTATGTTATATAAGTATACCGATATAAATATCACTATATAAAATATACCTATATAAATATATTAATACTAATATATATAAATTAATAATATAATATATATATATATATATATATATATATTATATTCTATATATATACATATATATATATATATATATATAATATTAATATAATATATATAAATAATATAAATATATATTATATATAATAATATATATATATATATATCTATATATATATATTATATATATATATTTAATATATTTATATAATGATATATATAATAATTATATATATATTTAATATATATATATATATATTAAATATATATATATATATATATATATATATATTATAATATTGATATATATTATATATATATAATAATATTATTAATAATACATATTTATATTAATAATAAATATATATATTAATATTATATATATATATATAATATATATATATATATATTATATATATATATATATATATATAGTATATGATGGCGTTGATGGTATCGTTGCGTTCTCGTTCATCTACCTTCTATTTCCAAGAATGGATGTAAGGTGCTACAGAGTACGTAAAAGAAAAGCAGTAGAAGACAATGACAAAAGTCGAAAGCAGAAGCTTTTCAAGGGGCAACTTTAAATTTTACCCGCCCCGTCTTTTTTATGTACCATATATTAGTGAAGAACTAGTCAAGTTCAGAGATAAGTACACATAGAGTCATTAACCTGGGACCAGCGTGGACCCTCACCTATGGTAGATTGGGCATCATGTAAAGGGTTCATCCGCTTGTCGACGTGTGGCCACAAACCATATCTCCCCTCCACAGATCCCCCGGCATTCAGCTCTTGCTATACACCTTTCTATCTCGCTAATACTTGGTCTACCAACACTCCATTCTCCTCCTGTCAACATTACGTGACGGATTTCCTACGCATATCATATCCATCATTTTCTTCCGGTGTCTTCCCACGCCGTCGGTTCCAGATACTCGCACTATACATGGCTGCGGGGTTAACAAACCGATATCATCTATCCTCTTCCCAAATAACCAAACCATCTCATATATTTTCAGTCTTATTCTATGTTTTAGTCTTTGTTTGGATCAACCTATTATCATAATTTTCCTTTAGATAATGACGTTTCATTTCTATTTAGTCAATTACCTCACATCTTGCATCAATATACGATATGAACACATTGTAATAGATCTATACTTCTTATTCCAGACTAGTGTGCCGAGCAGCCGGAATTTTTGCGCACAACACCGCTCGCGCACAGGAGGTTCGTGCACCACACCGCACCGCCCGCACACCATTCATCTACCAACCACACCACACCGCCATCCGGCTCTTGCAATGCGCTACTCAACCGCCACCGCACCGCACGAGAGCGGGAAAAAAATATTAATTAAAATATTAAAATACTAAACGGGTTTCACCAACAATGTCGCAGAAATATAAAATTCTGGAATTAATTCTTGGTCCTGTTAAAAACGAACACCACATAGACACTGCGCACCAAGTCTATACCTCCACTAAATTGAGAGCGACCACAAGTCAGCAATCATGATCAACACGACTACATAATTGTTGAGCAACACAATCACCTATTGTGTTGTCTGTCATGGGTGTCTAGCGACAGCGAACCTCACATCTCTATCTCTTCCTC
>JABUQX010090806.1:0-31443 GCA_015478945.1 Trachelipus rathkii | reverse complement strand
AGACAGTCCACTTCAACATTTGTTGGTAAGCACTTTAAGCTAAAAACACAGACAATAACTCTAAACAGGGAAGAGTTCTTCCTTGCAGGAGCGACTTTTCCCTTTGACCAAAAAAGATTTGGACCCCCTGCCGCAGATGAAACATATACACTACGAAGCCATAAGCAACAGTGCTTGCATGACAGAATATATGGATACTTAAATCAGAGTCACTTGACTCAAATGAAGATCTTCTAAAAGAGAGTTAAGGTCCTTGCTTCTCAACTTCTCCCATGAATTTTTGATTTCGGGAGCGATTATATCGTCCCACCCCATGTCCACTTCCCAAGTTTTCTTCATAAGAAGACGGCCTCAAACGGTGACGGGGAGGTAAAGGTATAGGGGATCGAAAACTTTTGAAATCTCCGACAGGAGATGTCTTGGTAGAGACAATATTTAATGAAAGTCACTAAGACTCAGACTATCTTTGAACGGTATTATATAAATACCCTAAAAACTCTTCTTCATTACTTTGATGAGTTGCATTTTACCTCCTCCTTGAATATTTTTGGATCTGGACGATTGAGTTCCAGGAGCACAAGTTGAAGCCCCCTCACTCATACGTGAGGTGTCATTTCGAAAAATATTCTTGAAGTTCGTCTACAGACGAAGAAGTGTACAAAAATTTATCAACGTACAGATTATTTTTGAAGAGAGAGGTACAGAAGATAGGAGGTTATTTTGGCGATGATGTTTGCTATCTCAGCCCCTAGCACGTAAGGCTGACAGCCAACCCGGAAGATCATAGGTGCATAACGGTAAGTGAGTAATTCGCCATCAGCCTCCCAGAAAAAACAGAAGCGATTTCTGTCCTCTTCTAACTTTTAATTTATCTGGAGGCAAAGATATAAGTAGCCGCCAGAACGATGAATTTGTTTTGTTCTGAAGGACAGTAATAATTAAATTAGGGAAGCAATTTTAAATCTACCCCTTGATACGATGCCTGATTAAGTGAAGGACACAACCTATTTTCAGACTGCAGTTAAAGACGGACGAATTTTTGTCGTCACTTGAAGGGCCTTTTATTATAGGTCTGTGGGGTATTCAGATGAATTTATGATAATCTTTCGGATGAACTCCACAGCCTTCACGATACCTTCTCTTAGGTATTCCTTTGAATATTTCCCCATACTTGTTAAGCAAGCCTTGAGCAGCAACATCTATTTTGACTCGTTGCATCGTGGCAAGAGCAACGTGATGATTTGATGGACCTGCTCAAGAATATCTTGAAACCACGGAAGTTCCACGTGGTATCTTCCGTCTCGGAACTCTATTCCCTTCGTGGAATCTCTTGATGAATATTTCGTCAAATGGAACCTATGGTCCCCGCTCCTCATTTGATACCCAAAGACTTAATTTATAGAGGCTTCTCAGGCCGTGATCAAATCAGACTCAGTGTGGGTATGTAATAGAGTGGGCCGACGCACGAAGGTACGGGGTCCAGTAGTAGATGGCTACATCTTTCCGGGACGTTCACTGACAGATCTTGAATATTTGGAAGGTCATGGGTGAAGCTCGAATATCTGTTCATATTTTTGACAGCTTTCGGCGAAGATTCTTCCCAAAATTTTTTCATTTTGGAAGATGGTGACAAAAAAGATGTTACAGCCGAAATGGCAACTCACGTGCCCATGAACAAGTTTACTAGGGCACTTGACACAGATATGGCATTATGACCTGTTTTTTAAAAATGCTTTATAAATCTATTAACACTCTTTCTCGTCACTGCAAGGCCAATATGAATGTTTGAGAACCCGGTCAACATGATTATTTTGATAGACTATCTTGCCACTTGAATCCAAATTTGACTAAAATATTTGCCATAGCCTCCGTCAGGCAACTTTTACATAAATAGACGAAAATATCCAATTCGGAATCAAATATTTAACAGGTAAGCAATTAGAAAAATTTCCACACAATATAGACCGATCTCTTAAATTTAAGAGACCAGCAAGGATCTTAACTCTACGTCAAACAAAATGTTGTTAAGGAGCTTGATGACTAGGAGAAACTTTTCATTCGACTCGCAATTTTGTTAAGAAAATGAAACTCCTTATGAAAAAAATACGTAGAGGCTGACTACGAAATCGAGAAGCACGGCGAGCAGGGCTACTGTATTTCTGCCATGGCCCATCTCCTTGCACTGTAAGGAAGAGAAGTCAATGTTAGTGTGTGTCAGAATATTTGATCGAGTCCTCTGCGTACGGTAATCGATAGAGCGTGCCTGGCTTATTTATATACAACTAATGATTAGTATAAATGAGCACAGTTGCTAATTTGACACCATATTTCCTCATTCAGCGAACTCTGAATGTTGACGGAGAAATCCCAAACGATCTAATCTTCCGAAAAATGCCCAGCAACCAGGAGCACGATGGACCCAGAACCATTTATGGTACTATTTGAGAGAGCATAAGAGCCGCTTGTATTGTGGTTGAAATGTTTTGTCAACAACTTTGCCCGCGATGAGGTAAGCTAACGTCATTATCAACTCCTTAGGTCATGGAGTGACATCTTTATAGCGAAAATTAACCAGCTTCTGTCAATTGAGTCTAGTACTGCAAGCACTACATACCAAAGATGCGCAGCATCCGTATTTAATCCGATTCTCTCCGTGAGCTGTTTGCTCAGGAACGAGAAGACACAACTAATTACATTCAACAAGAAATCATGCCGATGATTTTCTGGTTGCCAAAAATTTTACATTTCAAATAAATGATTTAGAAGAATTTTTAAAATCATCTTCCACTCTTTTTGTGCTGCGTTCCTGTTTCATACTTTTTGACTCGATGAAGATTCGAATCTATCCTCAATTCTAGGAGGAACGTTCCAAAAAAAGTGACGATTTAGCCAAGAATTTATGCTCAAAAGGAGCCACGATTACGCTCAAATCCTTTTTTAAGGGCAAGATTTATTTTTTCCCACCTCCCTTCTTCCATTAGACTTGATTATTTTTACCGTAATGCTCCAATGTTATATTACGGACGCAACAAGGAATAATTCATCCTGTACTGTCGCTGAAATTTTTTTAATTTTTCTGAAAAAAAAGGCTCCTAACCGAAGAAAGCCAGTTGGACAGTTGTTCCACGTATATATGGACTAAATGAGCTTTACAGCCCGCCGAAGGTCTCAATTCAAAAGAAATGAGTACCAAACTTCCTTGAGCTCATGATATTATGCTCTCATCTTTCTAGACAGGAATATACGAAAATGGTTCAGGATTATTCTGTTAAAATAGGCGCAGAATCGAGATTATTGAAACAGAGAATCAATTAATATATGATTCGTCTAAGTAAAGACTCTTTAATATTTCGAAAGCGAACTTCCAAATTGGAGTCCGACTATTAGTAAATGCTCAATATTGTTGAGCGGCATACCTGATAACCAATATGACTTTAGATATACATGCAATTTTGCAAGTCGCTATGAATGTCTTTTTACTTGGTCCCCTAACTTTTGAAGGACAAAGAAATAAAACATTATGCGGAAAGAATTGCCGGTCCCTTCACCCCTGAATAATCTTGACATTTATTGAGGGAATTAATTTACTCCTGATTGTTATGCATGAAATTATTTTTGATAATATTCTTGCATCTCTTGAAAGTGTATATTCCGTCTATCAAGAGATGCCTTGAGCTGCAGAGCGAAGACGGAGAAAGAAGATTGGGGATACTAACCGGTGTCATACGCCCAGATTTTATTATTTTTATTCTGGGTATGAATAAAAATGTACCGTTCCGTTAATATTATTTCCTCGTCCAAAAAATGAACGAGATCATACTGAAAAAATGGAAGACTTTGTTTTCTGAATACATCTTCGATCAGAGCATCCAAAGTTAACTAATCCTTCAATTTATGATCTTAATTCCTTCAGTTTTGAGGAACGATGTGATTATCTATCCTTGGCTTTCAGTGCAGATAAGACTCGAGGAAAGTTTTTTGAAAGGATGCGTGATTTTCCTTTTAAATCACAGCTCCATAACAGTCTACTAACACCGGAGACAGTTCAAATTGATCTATAAATCTCGTAAGACGAATCGACTACAAGTCCTTCCTGGAGAGAGAGTGTTATTGTCCTCCCTCCAAATTTTTCACTACACTGTCCCTCCAACTCAAAGGACAACGACTTTTGTCATGAGTGAATTTCATCTTCGAAACAAGCAGACATTTTGTTAAATTTGCAAATATTTGACAAAAAAAAAACCAACGCAAAAATAAAAAAATAAACAGCAAAAAAAAACGACCAAAACACCAAATTCCAAGTATTACTAAACATATATGAGCAACAAACGCACGACAATTTAACACCACCACCTGAGATCATCTCTACAAGTGCGCACTAAGACATGCAGCAAAAAGAGACAATATAAATACTTCTACTAACCAATAACCCCAATAATACATTACCGCAAAAGCATACTAAATTGCCTCGAACAAAAAAACACTTATAAATATTTCTATTTTATAACGCAAAAAATATTCTTTATACAAGCAAAAATAATAATTCATACATAATTTCGTGAAACACGGAGGAGAAAAGTCCTTCGACTCTATTTGAAACATTACGACACCTATCTACTATACTAAATACTCACTGGACAGAACTTAAAAAACACATTACTACCAACCACAAATTATATACTAAGACCGGACTTCTCCACAAATGCAGCAAAAATAATATTTGGGGAACTTTAGTATATATACCTATAATATGCATATAAAATAAAACACTATATATATAAAAACTAATATCATATATAATTAAACTAAAAATATAAATACCTAAATATCTAAATATAATACTATATAGTAATATATATATATTCACTAATACAATTAAAAGATATATAATAATAAACTAGTATATATTAAAATAGTATAAATAAATCATATATAGTTATATATAATATATTATAACTAATAGACTAATATATATATATAATTAATAAATAATATTAATATATATAACTTATATAATATATAGTATATATTTAAAATCTTTTAATTTACTGACAAGAAATAAAAAGCCAAAAAAAAATTTCGAATTCGAAACGCAGAAAAAAAACCGATTTTATTTTTTCAAAAGGGGCCCGAAAAAAACACAAAACCTTTTTTTTTTCCCCCTTTTTCTGCCCCAAGGGAAACCATAAACAAAACCACAAGTAAAAGGGGGGAAAGTTTAGAACCTTAATTTATCTTTTTTGAAAAGCATTTTTTTATGGCGAGAGTTGAAAAAAACCAATTTGTGCTTTAAACAAACTACTCCAGTTTTTTTAACGAAATAAGGACTTTAATAATTAGAAATATTTCTTTTCTAGTATATTTAAGAAAAAGCAACTTGCTACACCTGATATTAGGATATATATTGAAAAAAACAAGTAACGACACACATTATCCACGTTCATTAGAAATTTAAAAACTTTAAACGCCAAGTATTTTATCCGGACTACGAAATTACAAAATTTAATACTTCCGGCCAGTCGTTTACTGATCTAACGCCATAAATTAACATAAATTCTATAGCGAGAAAAAAATTTAATTATACAAAACTGTTTGTTGTTTGATATAATGTTAAGTAATTTATATCATTTAATTGAATAGAGATAAGCCATATAAGCATATTCCGACTCATCAGACATTACAGACAGGCATATACTGCCAACTTTAAAAACGCCTTCGGTCATTGATCCCGTTTTTTCCATTACTACATTTTGGATATTGGCAAGTGCAACTAAAAAATTGCTTCCTTTAAACAAAATTGCGTTCACTTGTAGCTTAATTCCGCCAAAATTATCCAAGAGATTAATACTCAGTTATGTGCACCTGCCTAGTCTGCCGTCGTCACAAAAGTAAACTAGAATAGTTAGGTTAAATAAGATGGGAACGTACGTCAATCCTGGAATACACTATGATTTATTATTTAAGGCTTCATGAGAAAAAGTCTGTGTATCCCTAGTGCTCACACTACATTTAATAACGAACATTCTAAAGAAACTAAACTAGAAAATATGCTCTATTAAAAGCATCAAGATAGGAACGATTCTGCGGTATAAAGGAATATTTTGAACATAACCTATATAATTCTCAAGGACCATCGAGCTCAACAGTGTTGAAAATTGCTCCGTCTACGCAAGCCCTTACAAGAAATGTATTATTTTAATGAAATATAGGATTAAGCCCCATCAGCTTCACAAACTTAAAAGGCGATTGATTGAAATGAATCCTTCAGAAAATACCCAAAAGAAACCCGAACTCGTCTAGCTCTTTGCATTTCGGCAACCCCAGTAGGACTTATCCAGAGAATAACTCTATCTGAGAGACATCATTTCGCACTATAATATTTTATTATATTATTATATTTATTATAGTATTTATATAAATATATATCAATAATAAACGAAACTATATAATGCTGGTAATTCCGGTAAATCCTTATAAGCATATAATAAGGAAATGTTACTTCTTTAGTAGTATGGGCTCTAGTAGTATATATATATCATATAAGTATATCCTTTATATTACTGTATATATGAACATATCAATCTTTATTATTATACAGAAATTCACTCGAAGCCCTAAGAATTTATATTTATTACTAGACTTTTTTTAGTTTTTAGTTTTTATAAGGTAAATAATATATAATAATATTAGTTTATTTCAATATTCCTAACTAGAGTACTCGGATATTATATATATATATTCGTAAATCAAAAACTCAATAGTTTAAATATCACACCAAAAAATCCATTTGTACTTATATATTAAAAAGTAATAATAAAATGATCACTAGTGTAACACATTTTTTATTTTCTTGTCTAACTGGTCAACTGTAATTATTCCTATTTTTTATATACTCGAAACTAAAGTAAAAAATGGCTATTATATATATATCCAAATCTTACTAGATTTTTCGTTGAACTAATGAATCAACGAAGTTATTTCACATAATTATCTAATACCGATAATAAAATAATTGAGTGAATATAATTCATTCCTGTTACACAAAAAGTTATCAAGAAGATTCTTATTAACTCAATAATAGCATTTATTTATTATATAGTATTAAAATACAAAAGGTAATTCTTTAGAAGTAAGATGTTTTTCTGGATTTACGCTTATACGGTAAGTTGCTTTCATTTTCATGAAGCAACCCCGAAATATAGTCAATTAATTTATTTCGATTATGTGATTCCCACAGGTTAAGACGGAACGTTTACAAAGTCCAGATTTATATATATATTTTGGTTGATTAATCGCCTCGTCATGTTCCTCTAGTAGATACACCTCCATTGATTCTATATAAATTAAGAAGAATGTAGCATCTAAGATAAATATTGATCTTATTTTGATAAGGGTGACATACTAATGCATACTATTTTTACCGTAAGTTCCTAATCCCATTATATTATAAGGTCTTCAACTTTAAATTTCATCTTCATAGTTTTCGGACCTTGGTTTTAAAGGAAGCTAGGTAAACCCACTTATGCAACAATCTATATCTCCAAGCTGCTTTATATTTTCTGTCACCATTCAGCAATTCTTCCGGGAATTCCTTATGCACATCTATGATCTTTTTTTATATTGTTAGGTCCGACAAGACACCGGCTTTGACCGTTGCCTTAAACAACAGCTTAGGGAAGAAACTTTTGCAGCATAGTAATATGAATGGGAAAGGACTCCTATCTAATTAAGATCTGATGACAATAATACTGTTTCATATAGAGTGACCTAATTTTTATGTGTAAGTGTTAAGGAATACAATATTTTTCGTGAAGATCTATCATAAGCCTATCCATATTAGACTCTGTATCCTCTCGTACATATGAAAAATACTTGATACCGCAATATATACAAGAGTGTTTAAATATTGTAATTACAATGATTTTATATATAAGGTTCAATTAAGCCATATTACAGGAAATATTTATATATAACACTTCCACATTATATTATTTTACATATGATGTTTATGATTATTTTATATCTAAAATCTCTAAATCGTTTGTGAGCAAAAATCCTTCGAATGGCCTTTTGCCGGCATAGATGCTCTATTTGCCTCTATCAAGTTGCATCCTCGGCTGATGTCTACCTTAGAGAACGATATTCGTGTATACATTCTGACACTTGGTAAAGCCGCAGTCTTTGGAGACCCAATTACCTTCTCAGAGGGAGGCTCATCAAACACCATGACGAATCTCACACAAGAATAATACTCTCCAATTGTACCTCCTCTTTCACACGATTTTTCAATCATAAGCACTTAGGAATTGTAGTTTACTCATTCAGCCTTGTCCTGGGGTTCATACGATGCTAGTTCCATCTATATATATCCTGACTTGACTCTCGGACGTAGTCGTAAGAGATATTTCTAATGAAGCATAATATTCACTGTTAATAGATTTGTCTGTACGTCTAGTTAGAAAGCTCTTGAGGATACTGTGCATGAGCTTCGAGATCGCAAGGGGCGTCACTCGCATGGTATACTCAAGCTGCACGAATTTCACAGAGTGCCTCAATAAAGAGTACATATGTGGAGTCGAAGTCCAAGAGCAATCTTGACTGTTTGTGCAAATAATAATAAGTTGATAAAGGTAGTTGGTCACGTTTTCTCTGACAAGTGCGATTTATCTTTCAACTCACTTTTCATGGTGAGAAGCAAAATTCTCACACTGCGGCGAGTCTTGATTTTCAAAATTTCCAGGCATTGGACATTTATTAGCGACAACACAGAATATGATATGATATGAATTCAACGTCTGTTGTTAATCGTCGTACTTTAAGCTGGAGGTGGAACATATGCAGGGTATATCTGTCTTCTTCCTCCACTCATGTGCATTAACTAATCAACGCGTATATTCAGGATCAACTATTACTTAATGTCTCTGATTTTTCTGCTTTCTTATGACGAAGTACACTTGGTCTCATTCATACCTTTGGCAGGAATGGGTATATTTCATGCAGGGAGCCAGAAGAGTGTCTGGCACTTACACACACGTGGCACTCATTGAAAGTGTGCGCTGAAAATATTGTAGTAGATTTCCACATTTTGCTACAGTCTCGACGCCCAAATTGATGGGACGGTTAGGGTTCAAAACCTAAACTGAGTATAAGCTCATCAACTGCTTGGTATTTGGCTACTCTGCGCTACTTCTCACATTTCCGTATGACTATTTCGAATTCTCAACATAGGCGCTCTGCTATTTCTCATTCTGTTGTTGACCAACCTTGATGGTGAATTAATAAAATCTAAAATATCTATTAAAAAAATATATTTATCAATAAATTTCAGACACTCTCATTTAAAGATTCCATTAGCTATCAAATTCCAGAACTAGCGTAAAAGATCTGACTTTATCTCGTACTGGTTTTATTTTATATTTATCGCAAAATAATTACTCCAAACTGTTTTGTTAGGTTTAAAATTTTAATAAGTGACCGATTTTCTGTTATTTAAAATGTATTCTGTATAAGCTCACTCACTCATCTTTTCTAGTATTGTGATTACATATATATATACTCAAAGTAATTCATCTGGACTCATTAAAATTAATCTCGCTTTATATATATTTATATATATTATGATATATATTATATATATAATATATATATATATATTATATATATTATATATATGGAATATTATATATAAATTATATACGTATATTATATATATATAATACTAAGTAATAGTTAAAATATGTGGGTATATATAGGCTAATAATAATACACTTGATAATAAAATTCAAATACTCTATATACATATATATATCGGTAGTTTTTCTTTTATAATATATATTAAGAATATGAATAACTACTATTATACCTATTATACTTCCTGGGATTCTAGTAATATTTCTACCATAACTGTTTATATATTATATATATATCATATATATGTGAATAATTCTATGTATATTACATCATAACACTTATATTATATGTATTGAGTGTATTTATAATACTATTGTTTAAGGTGAAATCATTAAATATATATACACTATTTAATATATATATATATATTATTGTTGTAAATATAATAAGTATATAAATAAGCTCAACTTTTTGTTTTACAAACTCTATGAGAACTGTATATCATATGCACCGTATAGCTTTAAGTGATAGAGTATATATACTACATAATATATATATAAGTATGATTTATTATAATAATGTAGTATTGGGAATCTATATATAATAATAATAAACATACGGACTCGTTCACTCAAGCGGTGTCGGAACCACGCTAAATAACTTAGAGATAAGGTTATTCAAGGATTATAATGATAAATTATAATAACTAATAGTTTATTTCCAATTTCAAGTTAATATAACCAAATAAAAGCTGATAATAATATATATTATATTCTCGACCTATATGCTATACTCTGACCGGCATCGGAGTCATATAAAAGAACGCTGAGTAAGAACCAGGAATGGAAGCATGAATGAGGAAAGTCATCAGTACTCCGGCCTAGGTCACGACTGTGGAAGAAAAGAAATGAGAAAGATTCAATTGAGTGTTCCTTCTTGTTAGCTTATTGGAGACTTAGAACGAAAAGATCTGAGAACGCTCAGCTATTTGCCGTATGAGAATTGTGTGTTTTCAGCACACGCGAGTGGTGATTATAACTCCTCGAGCAGTTATTGGGTTCCAGTCAAATCTAGTTGAAAAATGTTTGAATGGATTGATTTCATAAATTTTTATAATATTATTTAAAATTAATTTATTATACCAGTAATATCGTTAAAAATCGAGAATAGAGTGAGGCAGAATTTTGATTGTCTATTTGTTTGTGTCGATCTATTTCTGTATTTATAATATATTTTCTTTGAACTGTTCATTAAAACAAAATTTTTTTTTTGGAACTTTTCAATTTCTAAGAATTGTGGACAGAGCCTTTATTGTGTCTGTGAAGCTGCATAGATCTCGAGAATTGTCATATCGTTATTATGAAGATCTCATATACTTGGTTAGCAAGGGGCGAAAACCCCCTTGCTTATCATTATTTCTATGTTTGCCTTAAATCATGAGGAATCGGTTGTGATAAGATGTGAACTTATATCACAATCAACAAACGACCGACCCTGGCACCTGATGCTAAGTTACTGGTGAAATATATAAACTAAATTTTAACATTCAAACTAGCATCAATTATAAATCTTATCTTCTGGAGTTTATCTTCAGTTCTCGCAGGTGAAATGAAATGTCCATAGTTTGTTTTCGATTTTTACCAGGCATGCCAAAAAATACTGTGCCTAATACCGTCGAAACAACAATTCTGTTTAGCAGATGTATTTATACATTATGCACCACATTTACAGAAGGAATTACTGTTTATCTCTTGCTATTTCGCAATTAATAAAATTCAATCACTCTACAGACTTGACCATAAGCAAAAAATATGATATGCGTTCTAGAGATCGCCCCCGAGGATATTTGCAAACCTCTGAATGTTCAAATAGTAGGGATTGATAATATGCTCCCTTTAATTTTAGGCCCTACCTGAAGAAGGTAAGTTATATAATCGTAAACACCTTGAATTAGCTGTTCACTAAGATAGAGAGAAAGAATGTCTGAAACGTTAATGATACAGGCGTAAGGCTACTATTGATGACTCGAGCTTACCGACTCTGTATTGTATTTGTGTGTTCTAGTTGTGTCTATAATTGTTCAGAAATAAAAATATTGAGTCTGGTATGTATTTGTTGAGATATCATATTATATTTTTTCTTGAAAATTCAAATACATATATCTCAGATAATAATTGAATAGGATAATAAAACCCAGAATAGTCATACCGAATTATTTAGAAACACTTATGCCACACCAAAATATACCTATATAGATTTTGTATAAGGAACTAATCGTAATTATTTTCTTTTCTTTCTACACAGAAACAATTAGGAAATTATTGCTTTTCGAACAGCAAAGAAACTAATAAAAAATAATATATTCGTATACAAGTTGCTTTTTTTTTTATTATTGCTTTGTATATTCAAAATAATAAAATCTTTGCATAATCATTTCTGTTTTCTCACATGCTTCAAAGATTTCTGTGGATGCTCCTAGCAGAGAAGAAAATATTTACTAGTTAAAAACTTATTTTTTTGTTAATAATTATTAATTTTTCAGCGTAAAAATATGGTATACTTTTTAAATGGGGCCACTGAGACTAAGCCATGAATTTCCCCCAAAACTGTGTCGCTTAAAGCTAGTAAGATCTCGATCTTTCAAACCTTACGATTATAGTAACATAAAACTGCTTTGACATTTAAAGCTTGGTTAGTATAGAGTGTATATATATATTATAGTTATAGTATGTAGGGGCTTGAACTCATTACTGATTTATATATATAACTTAGATTATTATTGTACTTTAATAATATGTTCTTAAATTTAAATCTAAGACGTATATGTTGTTTATTAGAAATTATATATTCTAGACTTTTAGTAAAAGTTATTTATTATAGAAATTGGATTTAGTTTCTAAAAAAATTTTATATAATACAAAATAATGATAATAATTAACAGTAGAGAGTAAATTAAATTTATCTATTGTTAGTGTTATTATCTGTACATCTATATTTGCTAACATTTTTTCATATACATTATATATATAAGTTTTAATTATTACCTTTATGAATAATAATAATCTTTATTGTTATAAGATCCGAAATATATATATATAATAATTGATGTATATATTATATTATATAGTAATATAATATGTTACTATGTATTTTAAATTAAAACATAAAATGTTTTATAATAATTAATTACGTATTATATTATCTTGCTGAAAAGGAGATTTATGTTCTACTTTTTACTAAATCTGTCTATATTATATATATATATATATATATATATATATAATATATATATATTTTAGTTATAGTTCTCTATATGTAAAATTAAAATTATGTTATATATATTATAGAGTGTAATTATAATTCTAGCTGATGTATTGTAATGTAAATAATCTGTGTGTGTGGTATATATAATAGTGTATATTAAATGTATAATATAAGTATCATTAATGATTTAAATGTATATATTAAGTGTCATTAATGTATAATTATATATATATATATATATGTTCTCATTGGCCAATACTTATGGTTAAAGAATTATTTAAAGAGGGGACCTTAAAAATAAAATGAGGGTGTAAAAACCAGAGCCCCAGCCAAGTCCAGGTTAACTTTTTTGACTGATGTTCTTCGAAAATATTGAAAGACTCCAAATGACTATTGTTTGCCTGAGATTAATAAGTTATATCTATCGATGTTTGTAGTATTGTAAATTGAAACGGAGCAATAAGTAACATATTTATTTTTTAAAATACATTTAGAAATAAAAATAATAAACACAATGGGCACGAAAATGTTAGCGTGTCGGGCTCGTGCTGTTGAATATTTCGAATTTGATTCCTGGCAACTCTGTAGAAAATTTCCTTTCCTCAATTAAAGGCAACAACAGACCTTGACATGAGAACTATTAAAAACAAAAAAATGTTTTAATAAACATTTTTTTCCCACTTTTTTTTCCTTTTGTGTAGTGGAAAATTAGTCGTTTTCGAAAATAATTTGAGCGAAGAATTGCTTTATAATTTCCTTAAGGCAAGCCTCTTATTTTAATGTCTCCAGCTTAATAGTAACTTCTGCATCCAATCTGTTGCAATATTTCATTTCATTTGAAGTGGATTAAGAAAATCCAATGAGAGAGAGAGAGAGAGAGAGAGAGAGAGAGAGAGAGAGAGAGAGAGAGAGAGAGAGAGAGAGAGAGAGAGAGAGAGAGAGAGAGAGAGAGCTTCAGTCAAATATGTAGCTGTCATCAGTGTCATGTAAGAGAATTTTAATAAACTCTTCAAATAAACTTGGATATTTCATCTTCTATTTTGCACCTAAACTCTGGAGGTGGCAGCCTCTTGGTAGTTCTTAGGATTAACTAGTTGAATTAGGTTTGAGAACTTTTAAGGTCCTTTTATCACAATCAAATAGACCTTTTATTATTATTGTTATTATTATTATTATTATTATTATTATTATTATTATTATTATTATTATTATTATTATTATTATTATTATTATTATTATTATTATTATTATTATTATTATTATTATTATTATTATTATTATTATTATTATTATTATTATTATTATTATTATTATTATTATTATTATTATTATTATTATTATTATTATTATTATTATTATTATTATTATTTTTATTTTTATTTTTATATTATTATTATTATTATATAAGCTATATGGTATATAATTATTATATATATATATATATATATATATATATATATATATATATATATATATATATATATATATATATATATATATATATATATATATCAGGCGCGGCTTTACGGGGGAAGCACAGGAGGCCGGGCCTCCTCTAAAAAAATAAAAGTAAATAAAAGCAACTAATGTAATAAAAAAAATTCAAATTACTATTTATTACTATTAAAATAATGTTTAAAATGTTATTTATACAAGGACGCTAATTTTACATTAAAATCATTTATTTTCTTCCGAAACATTATTTTTCATATGAATCATTGACTGGAGGAATTTCGATTTGTGCCTACTAGAGAGCTTAATTATAATGCTTTAAAAACACTGGTTGTCATGGCAACGTAATAGAAATCTTATTCTTGTTTTGTCTATTTTGAGGAGTTTTCCAAAAAGCCTCCTTTCGAAAGTCATAAAATATTAAATAACTCCTCTCAATATATATATATATATATATATATATATATATATATATATATATATTATTATATATATATATATATATATATATATAAAGTTAGTATATACAGTTATATATATATATATATATATTATATATATATACATATATATATATATGTATATACATATATATAGTTGAAGAATAAAGAAGATGAGCAAAGGTGCATACAAGTTGTTGGGTTGTTGCAGCAGCATATATATATATATATATATGGGTTAAGGTTATGTTAAGAGTTATATATATATATATATATATATATATATATATTATTATATTATATGGCCAGCCTCTAGAAGAGCACAATCCATATCTCGAAAACCAAAAAGCTGGGCAGGAAAAAGAAAATACATTTTTAAGAACCCTTGTAAATTTCAGTTAGAAAATGTAAAAAAATACTAAACATAAAAATCATAATTTAGAGTTGCTAGACATAGTATATATATATATATATATATATATAGTATATATATATATATATAGAAGATATATATATATATATATATATATATATAGCAGTTAAGGTTCTATGCTATATGTATATATATATATATATATATATATATTATTTGTAAAGGTATTACACGGCAATGTAGGGGGCTCGAGCCGACGGGGAACACAGGGGGGGACGTTTTCCATACCCCGTAGGGGAGGGGCGGAGGAACCCCGCGACACCCAAATACCAAAGAGCGGGGTTCCGGAGACCCCCCGGAGGGGGAATTAGTCCTACCCCGTAGTTCCTCGGAAGGCCGAGAGACCCCAACTCCTGATGTTATCGGTGCGGTATACCCTTGGGGTATTCTTTAGTTAAAAAGCAAAACTTAATAGAAAGTCTATTTATTTTAACGAGTAACCAATAAAAGGTCTCTAAATAGGCTTTTTTTCTAATCATATTACTATAATTATTAACAATAATTTTTTTTATTTTTTTATTTTTTTTTTACATTTTCCAAAAAAAATTTTACCAGGATTCCAAAAAATGTTTTCCTTTTATCTGTAGCTATTGTAGTTTTTGTAGATTTATTTTTTTTTTTATTTTTTTTATTTTTTTTTTTTTTTTTACATTTTCCGCACTAAAAATTGGACCAGCATTCCAGCAATGTATTCTTCCGGTAGCTGTTGTAGTTTTTGATATATGGATTGTGGCCTTCTAGAGGCTGACCTATATATATATATATATATGTTGTTATAAGGTTGCTACTGGCAGCAGATAGCAGCAGCAAAGAAAGAGCAGCAGCAGTGGTTAAGATAAGCAGCATACAGGAGCATATATATATGCTAGCAGCAGCATATGGCATATGGGTGGTTATATATATAGCAGAAGTTCTTGTTATAAAGTAAAGACTGTCGTTTTTACTTTTTAACATATTGTTAGCATATGATACTAACAATGAATTTCAGTGGTGATGGGCATGATTCAAAAGTTTGGAAATATTTTAAATAATTATTTAAAAATCACATTTTTAATATCAATAAAATTTAAAAAAATGAAATATCTCAAAAGTACGTGACACTTACAGAAACCATTACCTATTTTAAATCATGAATAAGAGATGAGTACAAAATGTAAAAAGCAAAAAAAAAAAAAAATTTTTTTTTTTTTTCATAAATGAAATATCTCGAAAAGTACGATACTTGCAGAAAAACATCAATTACATATTTGGAATCAGCGTGCATATTACAAAAATGTTAAAAGAAAATAATAATAAAAAAATAAGAAAAACGGGGGACAGAGGGGGACGTTTTCTCCATACCCCGTAGGAGAGGCGGAGGAACCCCCGCGACACCTAAATACCAAAGAAAGCGGGCGGTTCCGGGAGACCTCCCGGAGGGGGAAATAGTCCCTACCCTGTCGTTCCCCCCGGAAGGCCGAGAGAGACCCCGACTCCCGCCATCTTTGCGGTTTACCCTGGGTATTCTTTTAAAAAAAAAAAATTAAACTGACGGAGTTGTAAAACGTAACTGGTCCTATATATTTTTGAATCATGTTTTTCACCCCTTAAATTGACTGTTAGGATCATATACTAGAAATATATAAAAAAAAAAAAAAAAAAAAAACAAAAACAGAGAGAGTTAAAAAACATAATATGTTATATATATATATATATATATATATATATATATAAGCAGCAGAGTATATTATATATGCAGCAGATATATATATATATATATATATATGTTCCACAAATATATATAGCAGGTATATATATATATATATATATATATATATATATATATATATATATATATATATATATATATATATATATATATATATATATATATATATATATATAACATTTTAATTATTTTGAAGTGCCTCCCCATGTTTTCGGTTCACGAGCCGCTACTGATATATATATATATATATATATATATATATATATATATATATATATATGGACGCATTGAAAAGAGAGTGGAAAAAGAAAAGAGAAGATTCAGAAGAAAGGAATTAGAGAAGAGAACCTAGAAACGCAAGAGCTTGCAACAACGAGGGTTTAGAAGCTTGAGTGCTGGAGAAGGAGATGGTTCCTGAGAGAACATTTGTTCAGACTGGGAAGAAACTTTTTAGAAAAAGGAATTGCAAATACAAAATTTTATAAAATTAAAACAAAATTAAAAATCTATTTTAATATAACGGAGGAGCGCCAAAATTTTAATCTTGATTCTTTTTAATGTAACAAAAGTTATGTAAATTAATAAATGGACCAACATCATTTTGGATTTAGTTATTTATTATAAGAAGATAAGAAGAATGGACATTCGGCGGAGTCGGCTCGTATAAGTCAAGAAGGAATGGATCAAGCACCAAAATGGCGTCCGGTAGCTCAGCGGTTAGAGCACTCGCCCAACTAAGCGAAAGACCCAGGTTCGTCACTGGTCGGTCGTCTGAGTGTGTTACTCTCTTCTTGGCTCCGTCTTGCTCAGACTTAGAAATTGAGCACACCCCCTCCTAGATTAGGGCTCTGCCCGTGAGTGGTGGTGTTAACTGTAAAAAAAAAAAAAAAAAAATATGCATATATATATATTAAATATAGTTCAAGGAAATTGATATGGCAGGGCAGTAAGGTTATGGGTTAGCAAAGAAAGAAAGATATATATATATATATATATATATATATATATATATATATATATATATATATATGGTATATATATATATATATATATATATATATATATATATATATATTTTTGTATTATCATTACCAGATGGTAATTGTACTGAATATAGAAATATTTATCAATAGATATATATATCAAGATAAGAGTTATATATATATATATATATATATTAATATATATATTATATATATTTATTATATATATATATATATATATATATATATAATAGTATATATAATAGAGAGAAATATAGAAATATATATATATGTATATATTAGTTATATATACATACATATATGTTAGTTATAGAGCAGCAGCAGTATACAAATATACAGGCTACAAGTTACAGCTACAGTGCTATACATATATATATACATATATATATATACATATATTATTGTTACATATATACTAAGCATAAGGCTATATACAATATTACAGTGCAAGATAGCTAATGATTAGCAAGAGCATATAAGGTTGTTGTGCTTGATATTATTGTTGTTATATATATATATATATATATATATATATATATATATATATATATATATAATATTTGTTACATACATATATATATATATATATATATACTACCAAGCGACCTTGTATAAGTTTTTCTACGAAACTGTATAAGCCGTCTGGGTACATAGAATGTTAAAAAAATATATAGAGAGGAGAAGAGAGAGAGAGAGAGAGAGAGAGAGAGAGAGAGAGAGAGAGAGAGAGAGAGAGAGAGAGAGAGAGAGAGAGAGAGAGAGAGAGGTGACGGATGTATTTAGAAAGGGTAAATTTGATTTGCTTACCGTGATTGAAACAAAGTTGAAAGGGAGCGTTGAAGACGAGTGGAGTGGGGTGAAATGTGTGTGTGTGCTGGAGTGGAGAGGAATGACAGGGGGATAGAAGGAGTTGCAATTCTGATAAGTGACCTGTGGCGCTTGTGTGAGTACTAGAACACTAATGGTTAAATTTAACTTTGAGAAGGTCTAAGTATGTGTGGTTGTAACATATGGTTCATCTGAGGGTGATTTTGAGGAGTGTGGCTTTCTGGGATAAACTGAATGTAGTCTTGGACGGAGTGAGTAGAGACAAGAGTGAGTTGGGCAACTTAAATTAGGGAATTGAAAAATGGATGGTATAACAAGTACCTTTGGAGCTGAGTGAGAAAATGAGAATAGTAGGAAGCTGATTGATTTCTGTGAGGAGAGAGGTATGTGTGTAAGTAATGCATTTTTTTGAGCACAAGAGTATTCATAAGTATACTAGAGTTGCTGTAGCCAGAGATGGTATCGATTTGAAAAGTATGATTGATTTTGTGCTGGTGAAGGAGATACTGAAGAATGTACTGTGGATGTTAAAAAAAATCGATGTGGATTTTGGGGATGGGAATATCAGATCATTATGTTGTTTTATGTAAGACTGATATAGCGAGGTCAGAGATCGAGAGGAATGAGATAAGGAAGGAAGTGAGGAGGAATAAGAGTGAGAAGTTAAGTGTGCAAAATTATAAGGAAAAGTATGTAGGAGCACTTGCAAATAAATCAGTTGAATGTGAGCAGGATGAAACTGAATAAATCTGAACTCAGGTGAGGGAAGCCTTTATTAGTACTGCAAGAAAAGTATATTTGTGTGCCAAAATAGGAAGTAAGAATGTCAATAGTGAGTGTTGGAATAAAGAGCTGATGCAAGGGATTAAAAGTATAAAAAGAGGCTTGGTTGAATGTGCCAAAGGCCAATGATAAGGTCTCGAACGAAAGGTGTATGGAAATATATAATTTGGAAAAAAGAAAGACTAAAACTTGCATATGTTGGTGGAAAAAAAGATGTAAATGAACAGTTTGAAAGAGGAAAGAATGGAGACTTTCAAGGATTAGGAAGCTGTTTTGAAAGGAAGAATGAAAGGTTAAGAAAGACTGCAAAGGGAATCTTCATACAATAATGAATAGGGATGAGAGAAAAAGCGGAACTGTATAAACTTCAGGGAAATTAGTTTATTGATTGTTGTAGGAAAGATACATGCTAGAGTTTTGTTTGAAAAAGTGCGTAAAGTGACTAAGGGAGGTAAATAAACAGTTCTGAAGAAGGAAGAATGGGGACTTACATGGGAATAGGAAGCTGTTCTGGAAGGAAGTATGAAAGGTTAAAAAAGGTAGCAAGGGGAATCTTCATAAAATAATGAATTGGGATGGGAGAATTGGGAAACCAAAGAAACTATAGGAGAATTAGTTCATTGAGTGTTATATGGAAGATATATGCTGATATTTTGGTTGAAAGGGTGCATCGAGTGACTGAGGAACTGATTGGAGAAGAATAAAGTGCATTTAGAAGTGGTAAAGAATGTGTAGATCAATCTCCACATTGAAAAAAATGATTGAGAAAATGAGAGAGAAGAAGAATAAATTATATTTAGATAAAATTAGTAGAGAAGCTCTGTGGCAAGTATTAGTTATAAATGGTGTTGATTATAAGCATTTTGAATGAAATCATAGTGAAGTGTGTAAAAGAATAAATAGAATGGAAAGTGAATGGTTTAATATTAATAGTGTTGGAATGGTGTAGGGATTTGTTATGTCTACATGGCGATTTCATTTGTATATGGGTGGGGTGTAGAACCAGATTAAGCAAAATGCCACATCGCACATGAAACGCACCACGTCAAGCGAGCTACACGCATCTCGCACCAGGATGATAATCACACGCACCGCACCGCACCCGCACTCTTGTGCGCCGAGAGAGACATATATCTTATTTGTTAGAGTTGGTCGTAATCGAGCTAAATTTGGAGTGTGCTTAGATGGGCGAGGTAACCTAAGTTGTATACTAAGTTACGTCCCCTTGGGTCCCCCGAGGGGGCCCACCCCCATTAAAAAATCGATGTGCTCGTAATTGGCTGAAATTTTGGGAGAGGAGGATTCAGAGTTGAATTCTAGAAATACTTGATAGGTGAATCGACGTGGTCAGTTGGCTCGCCGGCAAGAATGTTGTAAGCAACTTCGCCGTGAAGCCGTTGCCTAGTTACATTTAACTACAGGTCTTTTTCCGGAACAGCAACAAAAGTGTGGTTGAGTATCTTCAGTTAGAGTGGGTACTACGTAGGGGAGTGTCAGTAGAAGTACGATATATAATTGGGGGTGAGATGAACGCGGTAGTAAGAAGGATGCCAGGGACTGGCCTCCATTAACGTGTGAGGGTCTTGATGAAAAATAAAGAGTGCAGGGACAGTAGATGGATGTATGATGATAGTGAAGACATATACAGGAGAAAGATGATGGAACGAGTCCCGACCTCCAAAAGAGTGAAACAGAGCGCTACAGCGATGCACGCGGTGCTTAAGCGTCCGTGGGGGTGAATAGTGCCATGGGAGTTAGTGGATAGTGTGTACTTTTGTGTATAGTTGAATCACCACTATTGGGGTCTTAATATATTGTTTTCCGATGGCTGGTTGACGACCGTCATGCGCGGAAAAAGAGAGTAAAGCTGGTTTCGAGCACCCGCTATGCGAACGTTATTGCTAAAAGCTAGATTTAAATACTAAATGTGAGTAAATCAATTTCTTATCTTTGACGTGTCTAATAATGGTAAAGAATTTAATCGTTCTTTACACTATCTGTGTGTGTGAAAGTAGGACTAGTAAAAGAAACCTAATATCAAACCCAAGATGGTTAAATTTAACAGTTTGAACGAGGTACAGGGTCCAACATGGTATCGGTGCAACTCGTGGCTTGTGAACACCATCTGGATTGCTCTATGGCTCTTCTGGTTGTTTAAGTCACCTTCTTGAAGTATCCGCAATTTTTGGAATTACATAATCGAAAAAGATATTAAGGGTTCTTTATGATTGAAAACTCAAGCACGCAGATCTAATGTTGAAGTACATAGTTTTCACATTAAATAAGCTTGCTTAGGCGTATCTTTGGATGCGGATTATGGATACCATGAACTGAATCATATGATCGTTATCGGTATACGCGGGAAATAAAGCGGTTACTTACAAAGGTTCACATTACACATAAAGTAATAATGTTATGATAGCGATGCAAAGACGTACCAGATTTCAGATTATCGTATCACTTGTCTAAGAATGAGATGACTAGGACTGGGTTATTTTAAATGTGTTCTAGGATGTAAAATTCTACAATTTTAACCGCGATTGAATACAGTGATAGTACATTATAATAAAAGTTATCGCGATGAAACAAAAGTGGCGTAATAACTCTAGTACGTTTTCACAGTATAAAAGTCACCCTGATGGCACTCTTAGCATGGCTCTAGATTAGGGTCCCTAAATGACACAAAACTAACGTCTTAGAACAGGAAATAGCAGTCAAATCTAGAAAATAGGGTACAGAAGGTGTATAAATGCATTCTTCTATAGTGAGAGAGTCATACATAAGGCATGGTTAAAAATCGTGCCTTGTATTTTGCTACACGTGTAGTTGATATCCGCATTCTCTCACATTACATGTTCGCTTTTATAGCACATTACTGGGTTTATTATATTAAAAACCACTTATTAAACATAAACTTGTGGTAAACGATATAGTATGCCTCGACTGAACACAACAGATATTCGTCTTCAACAACGTTTCACTATAATAAAAGTCAACGATAGAATTACACCAAGAAACTAAGACTATATTAGGTAAGAGTTGAGTAGGTAACACCTTTAAGCAGGGATAGTAAATGATTGTGATAATAACAAGGATCTACACTTAGAAGATAGATAAAGGTAACTAAGACAGCTTACAAAAATAATTTAAATCATATAATTCTATAATATCGATGAAACATATCATAATCTCTGGATCTCAAAACCCGTATTTTGAGAATTAATAAGTAGTCCTTTTTGGATAAATAATCTATTATCATCCATCAAGTTCTTTTCAAGATTCCGAGCAGTAATTATACATGAAATTCCTAGGGTTCCCGAGTGGGTCCGAACATCAGAGCTTCACTGGGCGTCCACCTGCAGCAATGGCAAGCAATAGAGACACGAGTAACAAAAGCGTATCAAACAAATCTTATAATAACCCCTAAACTGTTAATTCAACAAAAAGTCAACACTTAACATCAGTAAAGTGAAAAATATCCTACTGAAAATCGTACTTATTCACACTTGTCAAACATATCTCTAAATAGACGTGTTATTTACACTACAAAATGGAGAATATAACTCTAATTTATCACATGGTGGAGATTAATTATCATAATGAATGATTAATATGAGAGATGTCTATTTTATAAGAAAAGCGTGAATATATCATACTAGTACTCGATGAGAGTTTTCGACACATAATAGCTATACAATGGATGTAAAATAGGAAGTAAGAAAACAATGGTAAACTTTAAAGCAACTATACACTTTGACAGATAACTGTTAGCAAATTAATCAAGTTCCACTTAATACACAAGTAAAGGTAAGTAATAGGTATGAAACAAACGTAAGAATAATCTGTATCAAAGTTTTTATCAAGCATAATATAATACAGATGTTTAATATATACTACATAACCACTATATTTAACAAAAGTATGATATCTATAATAGACAGCATTGTACGTTATCATACTGATAAAATATTTGCTAAATTAACAATGATTTTTCACATTAATAAGCTAACATAGCGTTCATATGAACTAGGAGATAATGTTACACGAACGAACACTAAAATATTACCAACTAAAAATAGTTAAACATTTAAAAATATAAGTTCAAACTAAATCTGCAGGTAAAGATAATATAACTGGAGAAATGATTAAGAACGACCCCAGCTTTGTACTATTCAAACATATTCTAACATATTAACGATATTGTTAATTACTTAAATTGACAATACATTTAATCAAAACTTTACAATTACATACTAAATAAATACTAAATGAGTATAAGTGTTCATTTATACTTCGTAATCCTAATCGATGTATTTACCTGCTCTCTATTAAGAATAGAAGAACACAATGACTCCCTTGAACATTGGCTTGAATGATTTTACGCATTTTGCTTAAAGTGATTGCAATACTTCTGTGATATTTACTTAGAGATGTAGACAGTCGCCATCGTATTACGATTTAATATAAATGACACTTATTCGGTTGGGATACTAAACTCTCGTTGAGAAGATATACAAAAACGTAGAGTCGGGGAGATGTCATCGTATCAACATCGAGAAAATAACTATCCTACTTGAGAATATATGATGTTAAACATATCCTTAATGTTAAATGAGTATTCTTTCATTTCACAATTCAAAGAAAAGCAAAAATGCTCTAACGTCGTTTGTAAACATAAGCAGTTCAAAAGGGTATATTAATTAAAACATATTTTAAAACAAAACAACAATAACATATTATATAGATCAGTTCTTGAGATATTTTAATGAAAAATTTAGAACGTTAATGAATTTTTTTTCAGAAATTTAATAAATGACTAACAGATAGCTTACAGAACTTAAGAAAATATGTACAAACGACGAATTAACAATTCAGCAGAATATGGATGATCTGTTAATTAACAAAGTTTATCCACACTAACACATGTAAAGTATGACTATTGCACTATACAAACGTACACTATTCATACTTTTTAAGTCTCAAAACATATTCTAACATATTTCGTAAAGCAGGATATAAATTTAACAAGAATTTTATAATTCCTTATTGTATATGTTGCATACAGATAAATGAATGTCTGCTATAATCGTCAAAGTTGAATGGTAGAACTCAAAGTGGCATAACAGAAACTAAGAATATAATGTACTCAACAAACCTAACACATCTTACGTACGAATATAAACCCTTAACAATATAACTTCCGCAACTTAACAGCAGTAAGTACCTAAACAATATATATTATATATCTTCAAACGTAACCTCTTACTATGACATTTGCAAGCAATCTATCTAACCATTTATTACATAAGTATTTATTTACCTCCCATCGTAATATTCACAATAGTTATGCATAATAACCTAGTCTCAATCAATCAACATCAACTAATCTGTTTGTACTATTTTTGTTTAGCTTCAACAAAAGGATGTTAACACTAGAAGCTAGTAAAATATTTAAACAAAAATTTCCAACAAGTTTTAATAAATCATAACCCCTAGAATATTTTAAACATAACAAAGTTTTATACCCACTACAAACAAAAAATAACATAAATTTTTATCCACTCTGATAATAAAATAAACAATGTGGTTTAAAATAAATAACTAAAAATGAAATAGTTTTACCGATTTTAAAGCAGTAAATTCAGTAATAGATAATACAAACCACCAAGTACTATGCAGTCCCCTACTATATATATATTATATATATATATATATCTATATATAGAAGTATATTTTATATATACATATATATTATATATATATATATAGTATTATATATATATATATACTATAGTATAATAACTATATATATATATACTACCCTCTACTCTGGCCTTTTATCTTGCCCTCTTGGCTTCCGTTCTTTTCGCGTCTCTTTTATGGCTCCACACCCATAACATCATACAGTTTTCTTATCTGCCTCCGCTTATGCTTCCTCCTACAGTTTCACGCTCTCAGCTCCCCTCTCCTCCCGATCCGCTCTCATACTATAATGTACAATGGAGATACATAACACTTAACATACCTCGCGTAATGAAATAAATCAGCTAAGAATGAGTCCTGAAAATTCCTAAGATTCTATTCGGGAAAGCAGGTCAGTAGGCCGTAAATATCTAATGGGTCTACAATACTCGATATGTCATTTTTCGACATAATCAGCAAAACAAGTAAAGCCGTATTATTTAACAAATCCTTAACAAAGTGACAATCTATCAAATTAACCACATTTTGAACTATGATACTGACACTATCTTCATAAAGTGTCACTCGTTTCGAGTATAACATTATTTGAACTATGATAATCGTAGACATTATCAAATTTCTAGGGCTAACATAACATTACTCAACAAAAAACTAAACCTAGACTCACGTTTCTAACATTGCTAGTATATCCTGCCAGAGGGTTAAATATAATAAGTATGCATCACTTTATGCAAATTGTTAAAGCATAAAATCATTTTTTCATGTTTGAGTTGGTTTTTCTGAAAGGAGGCGGAGTCCAAAAAGATAAGCCTAAAAACTTACTTTATTCGTCTTTACTCGTTAGGTAATTGGTTAGGTATGGTTAATGGTTATGACACATTTTTTGATAAATGTTACTGTGTCAATGTTAAGATTAACGTTAAATATGTTAGAGATATGTTGAAAAAGTATGAATAGGTTACGGTTTTGTATCGTAAGTTAGTTACTTTACCCTGTGTTAAGTGTGGAACTTTGTTAATGTTAACTGTTTATTAGCGCGTAAGTTGTGTTAAGTTTGTCGTTATACATTATTTTCTTAGTTTAAATGACGCTATGTTAGCTTTATTAATGTGAAAACATTGTTATGTTAGCATATATTTTGTTGGTTAGTATGATAATCGGACAAGTTATGATACATTTTTTTGTTAATAATTAATTACGTTAGTGTAGAAAAAAAAAAATTAAGCATCGTTATGTTAGAGATACGCTTGATAAAGTATGAATAGGGTTACGTTTGGCATACCATGTTAGTTACTTTATCTGGTGTTAAGTGTGGAACTTTGTTAATGCAACAGTTTATTCGTGTGCAAGTGGTGATAGGTTTGTCTTTGTACATTATTTTTCTTAGTTCATGTTACATCATGTTAGCTTTATGATGTGGAAACTTATTATGTTAGCGTAATATTCGTTGATCAGGTATGATAATAACCCATGTTTTGTGAAAGAGGATTGCGATATCAGAGCACCACTAGTGTAGTGTAAACTTAACATTATGTTGAGATGTGAATAATAAGTTTTACGTTTTTGGCTTTGTTTATGCGTTAGTAGTATTTACCCTTGGATGGTTCGAGAAGTGATTGGAATCAGATTGCTTATAGTTTATCCAGTTTATGCGTGTTTAAGGTGTGTTTAGGTTTTTGTCTTTGTACATTATCTGTTTCATAGTTATGAGAGCACCATGTTAGCTTTAATTATTAACAACTCTGTTCGTCGCATATTTGGTGTTGAATCTTGTATAAAGAACGATTGACTTTTATGTTATGATATCTATCCAAAATGACACTCGGAATGATGATCTTGAGAGATATGTTTAATAAAGTATGAATGGATTGTGTTTTTTTTTGTAGTCTTGTTTAGTTTACTTACTGTGTTTAAGTGTGTGATCTTGTTAATAGTGTATATAATTCTTGCTTAAGAATGTGTCTGATTTGCCTTTTGTACATATATTATAGGAGATATCTGGTAATGTATAGGATGATGTCGTATGTAGTGCATAATTGACTTTTTGGAAGACGCATAGCTTTCGTCGGTCTATATGATGAGTTACCATCGAAGGTTACCTGTAATTTTTTGTTTACAATATGTCATGTTAATGTGTAAAATTAGCATTGGTTATGTTAGAGACATTGTCTTGCAAAAGGTGAATGAAGTCACGTATTAGTAATGCTATGTTGTCAAATTATTTTCTAATAGGTATGTCGAACTCTTAATGGTAACTGCTTATTCCTGCTTAAGAGGTTAATATAGAGTGATAGATAGTATTGTGAATATAGGTTGATGTTATTGAACTATGGTGATGAGAAGGGATATATAATAGGTTGATGTATTGAGGATAGAAGAATGATTGGAGGGTGAGTAGATGAGTGAGTAGAATGAACGTGTAAGAGGCAAGAATCAAGGAGCTGGTTTATGCGTGTGATAGAATAACGCTATGTCGAGTCATATATAGGAACATAGAGACGTGTTAAGTAAAAGATAAGGTGGATAATGTTAGAGAGAAAGTGTTGATAGGTAAGGAGGATGAGTGTGTTAAGGTAAGGTAAGGAGGATGAGTGTGTTAAGGTAATGATGAGGATAGATGTTGTATAAAGTGAGTAAGTTTGTGGGTTATATTCATAGTTAGATTGATGCTAAGTAACTTTATTAATGTGAAAATATGTTACGTCAACATATATTGGTTGATGTTTGTATAAAGACTTGATTTTATGTTTATGTTTTTCAAAATGATCCCAAATTTAACTTAAATCACTAGATCAATAGATACAGATGGTCAGGAAGGGTGGCGGATGGGGCTGACGGTGGTTTTGATTAGTGATTTACGCTTTGGGTATGTAAACGTAACTTGTTTAAGTTATAACATAAAGAGAATAAAGAAATTTTTATTATTTATTTATTTATTTATTTATTTTTTATTTCTTGATGTTCTGAAACCATTATTTTTCGAAATTTACAGACTCGATAACATATATAGGAACCAATTTTTTTCATTTAGCAAATATTTAATAACTCGCACCGCACCGGAGCCAGCACCTGCGCTGTCCTTCACTTTTTGAGTCAGACTCTTCTTCATTCTTTCCTCTTTATTCATCTTTCATATTCTTCATTCTCTGCGATCTCTGTTTTGCACTCTTGCTTCTTTTTCAGTCGAGGACCCGCGTAATGGGGGGTCTAGAGCACCTACACGGGCTTTATTACCCTAATTTGAACTCTAGACTCGATAACCCTTATAAGGACACAACATTGTTGTTATACGACGTTTATTAACTGGCACCGCAGTGTTCCAGACACCGGTGCGGAGCAACTCCATTATTAATATCAAGTTTTCTAGAATTCAAACTCTGAATCTCCTCCCCAAATTTCAGCAGATTACGGCATTCGATTTTTTAAGAGGGGTTGGGGGTCCCCCTTCGGAGACGGCATGGGACGATAACTCTTTGTTACACTGAGGTTTACCTCATCTAACACCAGTCCTAAATTTTAGTCGATACGACAACTCTACAAAATATAGATATTGTGGCGCCAAGAGGGTTGCGGTGCGGTGCGGTGCGGGGGGTGCGGGTACGTGGGTGGCGAGCATTGCAGGGCTGAACCGACGCTGAAGGACACGCACAAGGGTTTAAAAAACAACTCAGAAGTGTTTCTCGAACCACTCTTCGGAGTAGATATCAAAATATATGTGTTTGTGTATGCTGTATGGGTGCGCGCGCGCTCTCGCGCGCTGAGTAATCTGCTGCGGACGAGATTACGTCATCAAGCTCGAGCCTAACTCTCGTTAGGGCTTAATCACGCTCTCTCAGCTCGAGCAAAAGGCGTAACCGGCTAATATCCGGCGTCCCCCTCGGGTGCCCCCCCTCTATATCTCTACAAGACTTGAAATTTACACGGATTCGTCTTTATCCCATATAATAGATTATATTCCAAGTTAAAAGCAAATTATTATTCCTATGCATTGAAAATGGTATTATTATTATTTGTTGTAACTACTATTATATATATTATTATATATATATATATATTATAATATATATATATATATTATATATATATAATCGTATATATAATATATATATAGTATATTATATTATAATATATATATATATATATATATTATATATATAGTTTATATAATATATATATATTATATATATATATATTTATATATATATATGATATAATAATATTATATATATATATGTATTTTTTATTTCTATATTCGCCAGTTCAATATTTAGTTTTAGTTTTCTCCCAGAGAAGTTTATAAGAAATATTATGTTCTGAGACCCCAGTTGCAAGCTAGATATATAAACATCATTATTGGAAGATTTTATTGCTTAAATTTTTAATTTTTATCACAGTTGAGTTTTAGTTAAAAATTGATAAATAAAATTTAAACACATTATTATAAGGTAATTAATAATTATGCTTATGGACGCATTAGAATAGCTTTCATCTGTATTACAGACCTCCCTTCGGTTCAAGCGTTCTTAGAACTAAAGATTAATTTACTGAACAATTACAAAGCAAATTAGAATTTCTGGAGACGAACATAGTCTGACTGTATGGACAAGTGATGGCACGCAGTGTAAGCATTTCTATTATTATTAGGTAGTTTTTGTATAACTAGTTACATAGCATTATTTAATAAATAACTAAAATTTTCTTCTTTAAAACATTATTGATTATAAGTAAATGTACTCTTATCCGTACATGGTTTATAATTTTTTTGTATTCCAGATTTTTTAACGGTGAAATTTGTAGGGGATAATATATTTATTGGGAAGTTGCGTTTTTTTAAATTTTTTGGATGCATATATTGGATCAGGTTGCATCTCCGACCCCTTGAAAAAGTAGAGAAAGGTGCAAGGAATAGAAAAGAGATTAGTTTTTAATTTTTTTTGTGAATATTTTGGATTAGTTTAGAGTGTGTGCAAATTAAACTTTTTTGTAGATGATCTATTTTGCTTTCACCAGGATTGGTATTAAAGTTTTTTTGTAGTTAATATGCATAGGAATTCTATTACTTTTCTGAGATGAGTGTTTGAGGATTTATGTATCGGGGTCATGTTATTTATATGTATTTTGTAATTTTGAGAAGAACGGTGAGCAGTAGGAGAGGAGTTGTTATTATCGTTAATTAAGTCATATTTGTGCTGGTATAGTCTCCGGTCAAAGTCATTGGTCTCACCTATGTATATGTTATTACAGTCATGGCAGGGTATTGTGTATATACACTGTATGGGGATAGGTGTGGATTTAGGGGGGGAAGGGAATGTCTAAGCCCTAAGGGATTTAGAATTTGATGGGGTAATAATGATGAATTATTACATCAGAATTAAAAGACTTGTTTTTGAAACATGATCTTTTGTTGACATTTTTATAGTGTAGAAATTTGGAACATGGTAGCCTTGCTATGATATTATCATTCTAATTTTTTATCTCTATTGAAGTTAAATCACTTAAATATATATATATATATATATATATATATATATGATATATATATATATATTAATATAATATATATATATATATATATATATATATATATATATATTATATAATATATATTATATAATATATGTATATATATATATATTATATAGTATATTATATATATAGTATATTATATATTATATGATATATAAATATTTATATAATATATATATATATATATATAATATATTATTGTATATATATATTATATATATATCTAATAATATATATATATATATATTTATATATATTATTATATTATATATTATGATAATATATATATATATATATATTATATATTATATATATATATATTATTATATTATATACATATATAAGTATATATTATATATATATATTATATTATATATATATATATATATATTTTTATTATAATTATATTATATTATATTTTATATATATATAGTATATTATTATAATATATATTTACATATAATATATATATATATATATATATATATATATACTATATTACTAATATATATATATTATATATATATATATAATATATATTATAATATATATATATATATATATTATGTAACTCTCATATATATATATAGTAAGTATGAATATATATATACTATATTATATATTATATATATATATATATTTATGATATATTATATAATATATATTATATAT
>JABUQX010090805.1:7500-15000 GCA_015478945.1 Trachelipus rathkii | reverse complement strand
ATCGTCTGGTTTTTTCCCCTCCTGTCTCTCTCTCTCTCTCTCTGTCTCTCTCTCTCTCTCTCTCTCTCTCTCTCTCTCTCTCTCTCTCTCTCTCTCTCTCTCTCTCTCTCTCTCTTTTTTTCTCTCAACAAGGTCATTCTTAAATATATATATATGCTCATAATATGTCTCATGCTATGTATGGCAGAGAGAGATGTGAAGAGGGTCAGGCACTTATCCACAACCAGATAAAGGATAGAGTTGAAAGAGATTTTTTTATTTTAATAATACAAATAGTTTCTTTATCTATTTTCACTATTCTTTGACTAATATATATATATATATATATATATATATATATATATATATATATATATATATATATATATATATATATATATATATATCACTATATATATATATAAAATTATATGTATGTCTGTAGAGATATGTAAAACTCTGTATAGCCTTCATTAATAAAAATAATATATATATCATATGCTCATATCATGTGCTGTCTCATAATATATGTAATATGTAATAAAATAATATGTATGTAATATATATAATAATAATAATAATATGTGTATATATGTATGTATGTATATGTAATAATAATAATATATAAGTTATCATATCTTCAGGTGGAGAAGATGTAATTATTAGTCGTGAAAGAAAACTAAAGTGAAAATTGAATACCTATCAAAAGTTTAAAATTGCTGTTTAATAAATTCATTTAATAGTTAAAATAACATTTTACTTATCGTCTTAATTGAAAGTGGTTTTGAAAAAACTTTGAAAACTTAAAGTAATAGGTATAAATTTTAGTTTATAATTGTAATAATTTTGATATAATTGACCGCACTCTAACTTTCTATCTCACGCATATATATATATATATATATATATATATATATATATATATATATATATATATATATATATATATATATATACTTTCTATATATATATATATATATATATATATATATATATATATATATATATATATATATATATATATATATATATATATATATATATATATATATATATCCAGTGGCATAGTGTTATGAAATGCTCTGAGGCTCAGTCTACCTAGTCACTTATTAATATAATTTTTTTTTAATAATGAAATTATATATAATCAAATGCTAAAAAGCAAAATTATATTTTGTTTTTATTATATTTAATTAGAGAATTTTGTATAGAATTTAAGATCGAAGAAAGCAAGAACGCGTTGAGACCAAAAAGGATGGCAGAGTTAGTTGACTCAGCTGTGGATTTACGAGAAGAAATATGATAAAATGAGACTTCTTTTATTTTAAAGGTCTTAAAAATAAATGATGCCAGGAATGTGGCCTTCCAATGACCAACCTTTGATGATTCTCATATTTCGAATTATGGCATAGAAAATATGGATGTTTTCAATGATTCAAAAACTCAGATATTTCACGCTTCTACTCGAAATAATCTTCCACACAATTATGGTATAAAATCTTCGATAACTAATAAGTCAAGACTTTCTTCTGTTCTTAATATTAATGGTGCTTTTTATCAAGTGATCATTCTTGTGAAGATCGCATTATTTCTTTCAGTAAACAAGTTTCTAAGAGACTGGGTGTTCTAAAGCGATTTGGAAATTCGATTACATTGTATTTATCTGATATTTCACTCATCTGGGTGATTGAAAGGTTAAAGACTAGGGTTTTCGCTTCACAAGACTAGCTCTCTCTCTCTCTCTCTCTCTCTCTCTCTCTCTCTCTCTCTCTCTCTCTCTCTCTCTCTCTCTCTCTCCTCCTCTCTCTCATAACATAACATGGGCGGTTCGCTTGCGCCCGTTGCTGTTGGCGGACGCTCGTTTCCATTCCATTCCATTCCTTCTTCCTTCCATTCCATTCCATTCATTTCCTCCATTCCTCCATTCCATTTTATTTCTCCATGTCCTTTCCCAATTTCCTTCCTCTCTCTCTTTCTTTCTCATATACGCTCTGCGCATCAAGACATGTCGATGTATTAACTGATTGATTTTATTTTTGCTCCACCCTCTCTCTCTCCTCTTTGTCCATTCCTCCGTCCTCCTCTCTTTCTCTTTCCTGTATGTGAAAAAGAAAAGAAGAAGAGAGAGAGAGAGAGAGAGAGAGAGAAGAGAGAGAGAGAGAAGAGAGAAATTAAACACTATAAAAAAGAATATTAGAAATAGAGAAGGCTTATAATAGTAGCAAGTATTTTGGAGAGAGCGTTGTTAAACTATTATGGAAAGTTTGGAAGAATAGAAACACGCTTGTACGATCTCCAAATAGCTTCCAATAAATGAAAGTTTAATACTGAATAGTAATGTGGTGTGAAAGGTACTCTTTTTCTTAGAGACCTGATGAGAAGGAAGTTTTCTCAACAGGATTTAGGAGGAGTTTTTGTTTCCTTTGTTTTTTTTTAGGAGGATTCTCCTGCTTAAAAGTAAGGAAATTTTCCTAATTTTTAAAAAATTAAAAAGAACAAAAATAAATCGTTGTTTTTAAATAAATTTCAGATTATTTAAATAATTTGTTATATTTATGAAAATTTTATAATTTATTATAATTTCAGGAAATGTGATAGAAGATTAAAGGTTATTAGTCTTTGGACGTAGTTATGCAAAAAAGAACCAATCAACAAAATTGAAATTTTATAGTGTCAGCTGAGGGTAGTAAAAATTCAAAACTGCATTATGCAAAATAGAACCAAAGCACATATAAAAAACTTTAATTAAATTTGTCTGAACCAACCCTCATTCAATTCATTTATATGTTTAACTTAAATATTGAAACTCAAAAAATCAGTTTTATTGTTGTGTGGATTGGTTCTTTTTTTGCATAACTTTGCTTATTTTTATTTTTTGTTCGGGATAAAAATGGAATCGGTATCGGTAGTGGTAGAGGTATTGGATTTCGGATACCCGGAATTGAGTGACTTCGGGACCGAAATCGGAATTCAGTTGGTCAACGAACCGAGTGCGGTGCTGTGCAGTGCACAAATTCCGGTACTAAAGTTGTTAGAATCGGACCCGGTACAGGAACCGGTGCTGAATTAACTTAGGGCTCGGAAATATCAGTGTATCGGATGTTCCGAATCCAAGGTTCGATTTTTTTCTCTTTCTTAAATAAAATGGAAATAAATATGCAAAGTTATTAAAGATTTTTCCATACAAGAAACCTATGACAGCATTAATATATATATATATATATATATCCAGTCCATTCCATTCCCCCTCCATTCAAACTTTAATACCAACATTACCAAACGTAAAGAAACGTTTGAATAACAGAACCGAAAAAATTGAGAAAAAATGAAGGCACGTTCGTCAGTATAACTGCTTGTTGGAATTTCAGACGTACAATAAAGTTGTCCATGACTATCTTTGCCTGGGCTAAAGCAGATATATATATCTTTTTCCACTTGTGAGGTGCAGTGGTGTTCTTTTCAATATGGCTTTAATGATATAAATAAAATAATACTGATATTTTATTACATTTAGAGGAAGTGTGTAGTCTGCTCTTAAAAGCAAAGCTGAATATTACAAGAATTGTTAAACTTACGCCACTTTGCGTATTTCTGCGTAAAAGTGGAATTGATGAAAGAACAAAGCATGGAGCACATATAATAAGATATGTACCAAACGTTTGTTGAAGCTTTACGACTATGGGTACCGGTAAAAATCGTCCGTGCCTTTGCTACAGTATTTCAATGGTTTGGAGAGAACCAGCAAATCATTTACTAATGACTGTTATTTCTGTCTGAAATCTGTTCGTTGTTACAATATAAAAATACAAGAAGAGTATAATATATCCCAACGTACCCTCTACGGTAAGCCCTGTAATCCATGTAGCCTGTTCCACTGCCACCCACATTAGTAGGGATAAATCAAAAATCCCAGACAATGAACCAATTTAGCCAGATCGTGATGATGACAGTGATGTTTTATATTTCCGAGGTAGTGATGGCATCCCTGAATTACTAAACCAGGAAGAGCCAAATGAAATGATTTAGTGCCAGATTTATATTTGCCAAAATACAAGCTGAACTTCTTGGAGGCATTGAAAACAAACATTTATTTTCATCAGGAACCCCATTTTCATGAATTTTGAGATGTCGTGAAAGGTAATTACTAATATTTTCATGAAGACTATGGAACTTGTGTACGTAATAATGTAAAAAAAGAACTAATAACATATTTTGGAATAAAGCATCAGCCCGCCGGTTGGAGATTATTTACAGATTCTTCTAAGAGAAGCTTAAAATGAGTTAAACTTTATATTGGAAATGTACATACATCAATCCCTATAGCACACTCTTTTTATTTAACAGAAATGTACGAAAATATTGAATTGTTACTAAAGAAACGAAATATGATGGTTACGGATGGCTTCTGTGCAGAGATTTGAATGTTACTGGTATGGTACTTGGTCTGCAATTTGTGTACATCAAACAGTCGTGATGCAAAAATCACTAGAAATAGGATGGCCATCCAGGAATTGCTTTTCACCTGGTTCCAAAAATATCCAACAAAAACCGCTTGTCAATCCTGAAGATGTTCTACTCCCTCCACTTCATATTAAATTAGGCATTATGAAACAATTCGCAAAAGCCATGGATAAAGAAAGTGCTTGTATAAAGTATATGTGTAATGCCAAAGTTAAAGAAAAGATATTTGTTGGACCTCAAATTAAAAAGTTGATGTGTGATTCTAATTTGAAGTTACAATGGACAATATTCGAATTAGAGGTATGGAATACCATGAAAACATAATACATAATATTTTTATCATTGTGGGTAAATCTATAACTTCTGAAAATGTTCTCACAATTTGTACCAAATCCTGACGTTACAGAAACTGTTGAGTATTAATTTTTCAAATAGGCAGAAAAATACCTATAGGAACACCAACAATTTCAAATATATAAAAATTTTTTTCACCAAAATGCAGACCTGTGATATATATATATATATATATATATATATATATATATATATATATATATATATATATTTATATATATATATATATATATATATATATATATATATATATATATATATATATATATATATAGAGAGAGAGAGAGAGAGAGAGGTTCAATTAGCTTTCAGTTCATTAATGAAAACGACAACATGTATATGTGTGAGACTTTAAAATTCAGGAGAGAAGTTCATTTCATTCTCTAACGTCTAAACAAATTTATGCTTAGGAAACATGTACAGAAATATACACTAATTTGTTATTTATTTAAATATTTATTTTTTTAATTATTTATTTATTTATTTATTTATTTATTTATTTATTTATTTCCTTATTTATTTATTTCGTTCTTCTTCGCTTTATTAACAAAAATCTTTTTCAACTTTCAAAAAAAAGTTATTTTCAAATACTTTAAACCTTGTAAGCAAAACTTTACTAAGGATTATAGTATATATAATATATATATATATATATATATATATACTATATATATATATATATATATATATATATATATATAGACATACATATATATACCTTTCTCAATATATATATATATATATATATATATATATATATATATATAGATAGATAGATAGATAGATGAATAGATAGATAGATGAATGGATAGATAGATAGATACATACATACCTTACATACATTACCTTACATACATTACATATAGATAAATAGAACTTGTGTTATGAATGTGGGGGTATTCTCATCCTAGACCCCCTATCCCTGATGATCATAGTTTCAAACATATAAAATGTAAGTATGTGGTAGTATCTCATATTATATTATTATTACATGAAGTAACTCACAGTAGAATATTCTAGGGAATGAAATAGATACAAAATACACATACGATTTACCTGTCCTCTCTCTCTCTCTCACTGCTCCTGTGTGGGTGTGTGTATATATATATATATATATATATATATATATATATATATATATATATATATATACACAGTATTTATATATATATATAACTATGTATATATATATCTATAGATATATATATATATATTTCTATATATATATATATATATATCTCTCTTTCTATATATATATATATTCTTATAAAGTTAGCAGACAGATTAAGTATTTAAAACTTATGGGTACTGAAAGAAAGAAAGTTGCTAAACAAGAGAGATTTAGTATGAATAATAGTTTGCCTAAGACAATGGGTAAACCTTTATGACTCATTACAAATTAAATTTACACTATATAATGGGGGAACAATTACATATGAGAATGTGAACTTTGAAATTTAAGGGCAACTCTTTGTTGACAAAGGGTCGTCAAATGGTGCAGAAAATAGTCGCTGCATCTTGTCGAGGCGTGTTTATATATAAATGGAAATTGATGGGGTCTGAAGGGAAGAAGGTGTCATTATCCTTCTCTTCCATTCCAGTTCCTTTCCTTCCTTCCTCTCTTCCTCCTTTCCTCCTTTCCATCTTTTCCTTACCATCATCTCTCTCACTCTTTTCCTCTCTCTCTCTCTCTCTCTCTCTCTCTCTCTCTCTCTCTCTCTCTCTCTCTCTCTCTCTCTCTCTCTCTCTCTCTCTCTCTCTCTCTTTCTTTCTCTCTCTCTCTCCTATATGTACTCTCTCTCTTTCTCACCTCACTATATATATATATATATCTCATGGTTTATGGTTTCATTGGTTCAAAAAGTCGATTTTTTTTTTTTTTTTTTTTTTTTCTTTAATCAAAGTTTCTAACGTAAGATTCTCGATGCGCGTGCAGTTTCAAAATTCCAATTCATCATCATCTAAATCTCCTTTTAATGTGATATACTTTTTGTAATATCTTTCATGGCTATTATCACTATAACAATGTTAATCCATCTATTTAATTCTTATTTTATGGACAAAGTTTCCTGTTTCGTTCACCAATCCTCTATTCCATCCTCCCTTCCGTTGTCCATTTCCATCTCCATCCATCCATTTCCACTGTCCACTCTTTCCTGCTCCTCTCTCTCTCTCTCTCTCTCCTCTTTCTCTCTCTCTCATATATATATATATATATATATATATATATATATATATATATATATATATATATATATAAATATATATATATATATATATATATATATATATATATATATATATATATATATATATGTATATATATATATATATATATATATATATATATATATATATATATATATATATATATATATATATATTTGGGTTTTTTTTATTGGGGAGGTGTGTGTGTGTGTGTGTGTGTGTGTGTGTGTGGAGTGTGTGGTGTAAAATATGTATGTAAAATAATATGTAATAATAATAAGTGTGTGTTCTTGACTTGGTTGGACAAGGTCAGGACTGCTGATTATGAGTTGAGATGGGGTGAGACTGAAAACATGGCCTGTATCTTGTTTCGATGGACCTGATCATGTTGTTTGTTGGAATAAGGTTTGTCAGGTTAACTTTAAAATATATATGGGAAGTTAGAAAATAAGTAAGAATGACGTTTTGCAACATTGATAAATAGAAAGGAAAAAGTAT
>JABUQX010090805.1:0-2500 GCA_015478945.1 Trachelipus rathkii | reverse complement strand
ATAGTGCAGAATCCTTAATCGGATCGATTCGGAGTCGGAGCCGGAGTAGGATTCAAAGTTTGAGATGGAGTCGAGCCAGAGTATGATTTCGAAAATATTTTTAGGTGGAAAATCTTGGCTGATAGGAAGACGTGCCGAACAATTTTCAAATAGTTCAGAAACTCCAGTTGGGATCCGATCCGAGCCGAAGCTGATCCTGAGAGTGCTAGAATTTTAAAAATATATTTTTAGGGTGGAAACTTTATTGCCAGAAACGTATCATCAATTTTCAATAGTTCAGAACCTTAGTCAGATCCGAGCCGAAATGAAGTCGGAGTTGGAGTAGGAGCCGGAGTTGGAGTCAGAGCCGGAGCCTGGTATGAATTTTTTCAAAAAATATTTTTTAGTGAAAATTTAATGCCAAATTTCAATAGTGCAGAAATCCTTAGTCGGGTCCGATGTGGTTCCGGATCCGATCCAGATTCGAGCCTTATCATCCTGGTATAAATTTTTTCAAGAGATAATTTTCTTAGATGAATAATTTATTCCAGAAAACGTACTAAACAATTTTCAAATAGTGCAGAATCCTTAATCGATCCGGATTCGGATTCGGAGCCGGAGTCAAAGTCGGAGCCGGAGAATGATTTTTTTGTTAAAAATTTATTGATAGAAGAAGTGCTGAACAATTTTCAAATAATGCAAACCTGGTCAGATCTGGTTGGAGTCGGAGTCGGAGTTGGAGCCGGAGCTGGAGCCGGCAGCCAGATCCTGGGTATTACTCATTCAAAAATATCTTTGCTAAAAATGTATTGCTGTGAAGACGTTGGAACAATTTTCGACCAGTACAGAAACCTTAGGTCGGATCCGAGCGGATCCGAGCCAACCCCGAGCCGGGTCCTGGGTAAGAATTTTTTTAAGAAATATTTTTTTAGGTGAAAAATTCATTGAAAGAAGATGCTGAACAATTTTCAAATAGTGCAGGAACCTTTGATGGATCGGATCCAGATCCGGAGTCGGAGCCGGAGCCAAAGTTTATAAATATTTTCAAGAAATATTTTTTAGTTGAAAATGTGTTGCCAGAAGACTTGCTGACTAATTTTCAAATAGGCAGAATCCCTAGTCGGATCCGGATCCGGAGTCGGAAACCGGAGCCGGAGTTAGAACCGGATCCTGTTTATAAATTTTTAAGAAATATTTTTTTAGATGAAAAATTTATTGCCACAAGACGTGCTGAACAATGTTCAAATAGTGCAGAAACTTGTTGATCCGATCCGAGTCGAAACGGATGTGATTCGGGTATAATTTTACATTATAAATATTTTTTTATAAAAGTTTATTGCCGTGAAGACGCTAAAACAATTTTCTAAATAGCAGAGTGTTAGATGATCCAGTGCCGACCCTGGAGCAGCAGCCGGAGATGAAACGGAACTGGATTCTGTAAGCAATTTCTTTCAAAAATATTTCGTACGTGAAAATTTATTGCCAGAAAGTATTGCACAATTCTCAAACAGTGCAGAAACTGTATTCGGAGTTGGAGCCGGAGCCGGAGAAAAATAATAATTATTATTTTTCTTTTGGGTTGTAAAAGAAATATATCAAAGGCTTGAATTGATTCAATTGAAAAAGAATATATATATATATATATATATATATATATATATATATTGAAAGAAAGAATAATATATATACATATATACATATATATATATATATATATATATATATATATATATATATATATATATATATATATATATATATATATATATATAAATATATATATATATATTATATATATATATATATATATATATATATATGTTGTTATAGTATATATATATATATATATATATATATATATATATATATATATATAGATAAAGAATATAAATATATATATATATATATATACATATATATATATATATATATAAATATATATATATATATATATATATATATATATATATATATATATATATATATATATAGTTATTATATATATATATATATATATATATTATATAGAAAAATATATATATATATATATATATATATATATATATATGGATTGACTTATGAAAGAATCAGAGGTTGGGTGAGGTAGCAAGGGATGGTGTTAGAAAAGGTGTTAGAATGATGGATAATGAAAGAGAGTGGAGGGTGCCCTACCTATTATATGGATGATTTAGCTTTAGTGTGTATGAATCTAAAACACCCACGTGGATTTGTAGTAGAGAGCAGAGATTTGGCAGTGTAAAAGTGAGGGATTGAAAGTAAACGTGAATAGAGTAAGCCATTTTGAGGAGATGTTCTCTGTGTAAAGTTATGTTAGATGGTGAGCAGCTGGAACAAATGTCTGGGTTTAAATATTTAGGATATATGGTGGGATGAAAAGGGAACGAATGATGCAGAATGTGCATGAAAGTTGTGAATGAAGCGGCGCACGAAACGCGAGCGTTTCACGATAAATGCGAAAAACGGTTAAACACCCATCCTGAGGGCCGAACGAAGTACACTG
>JABUQX010090804.1:15000-17333 GCA_015478945.1 Trachelipus rathkii | reverse complement strand
AAACTTCAAACTAAGCTTAATGATACAACCAAATTTAAAATAACTTCTGATAAAACTAACAATATAACTAAAAATAACATTAACAGAATCGCTTATGGAATAAAAAATAAAAGAATTTCTGACAAAATTAAAAGAACTAGATTTATAATTTAGGACATATATATGGATTGCCTAAAATACACAAAAACTCAAAAAATCCACCTTTGAGACCTGTAATATCTATTTGCGGAACGGTTACACACGAAATTGCCCAATATCTGAACAACATTATCAGACTATATCTTAATAACTCTTTCATAGTTAAATCAAATAATGAAACATTATGTAAATTATCAAACTTAAAACTTGAAAACTAATATATTCGCCTCACTTGATGTAGAGTCTTTGTTCACAAATGTACCTGTTCTTGAAATGATTGACATAATAATTAACGAAGTGTATCACTCAAATAACCTACGCCCACCAGAAATATCAGAACAACATATGAGGAACCTTTTATTAATTTGTTGTACCCAAACACCGTTTAAATTTAAAGAAAACATATATCTACAAACTGATGGAGTGTCGATGGGCTCACCACTTGGACCTACATTTGCCGACTTCTATATGTCCAATCTAGAAAACAAAATCCTTCGTGAAACAAACAACTTCAATCCCATATTTTACATAAGGTATGTCGACGACACCCTCACTATCTTTAGGAACATAGATCATATACATCAGTTCATCAATAGAATTCAAGAGTTGTCATGTTTAAAATTCACATACGAAACGTAGGTTAATAATGCTATCTGTTTTTTAGACATCAAAATCAATGTTAATTCTGACGGCTCATTTTCTACAAGCATACATGTCAAACCCACTGATAATGGTCTGCCTGTATATGAACTATAGATCCTATTTATCGACTATTTACAAAGAACCTATCATAAAAACTTTAGTTTACAGAGCATACAACCTATGTTCAACTTTGAAAACTTTTGATGAAGAAATTTGCCGCATTAAGTAAAATTTAATCAACTGTGATCATTGACAATATTCACTTGCAAACTTAAGTAATAAAACCCTTACAAAATTATATAATAAAGAAAGTAACATAAGTCAGACAAAATTCGATAATTTCTTCTTTCAAACTTCCAATGCTATAGACTTCAAATAAGGAAGAGAAGTGCCTTCGTAATATTGCACAGCTCTCCACCTCAAGACTAAAGATACCTCAAAAATTAAAGTCAGACTATACCACAAGTCCAAACAACTGCCATCTTCCTTTAGCACAAGAGATGCTTTGCCAGACAACCATCACGTGTGTACGCAAGTTTAACCTGCGCTGAGTCCAGACTACGTTGAGCTATATTGGTACACGAACGAAATGATTGCGGTCAGGGAATATCAACATCGCTAACATCCCATCGCAAAATCATGAAGTGTCACTTCAACACGGGCAGCCTGGTCAATTCACTATAGGTAATATTCTAAACATTTCACAATATTATATCGGATCTGGGGTGAAGACCAGAAACTGTAAAACTGGCCGTGGGCCTTTCTACAAACATCAAGAACACGTAGACCAGACACATTAGGCATAAAAATTTAATGTATTTATCATGCAGACTAATTATCATTTTTGATTATATCAAAATATTCAACGGAAACGACCTTATTCGCTTTAAAAGAAATAATAGCAAATTACATTAATATAGGTAGACGAGCGCGTCCCTTGAAATCTATGTAAATATATCTTCTTCTCTTGTAAATTATTTTAAAAGATATTCTTAAGGAAACTAAATAAGTACAGAGAAAATATAAAATATCTTGAAGCATTGTAAAACAAATGAAACCTCGAGAAAAAAATCAAAGTTGCTGATGTTTAAATGCCTAAGTGCGTATTATTATTAGTATTTTTATTATTATTATTATTATTATTATTATTATTATTATTATTATTATTATTATTATTATTATTATTATTATTATTATTATTATTATTATTATTATATTATTAGCATTTATTTGGGCCAAATTATTATTATTATTATTATTATTACTTATTATTAATTTTATTATTATTATCTATCATTATTACTTATTATTAATTATATATATATTAGTATTATATTAAATATTATTTTTATTATTATATCTTGCTAAGTATAGTAGTAGAATAGTAGTAGTAAAGTTAGTAGTACGTCAGTAGTAGTTGTAAGTAGTACAGTAGTAGGTGAGCATTAGTAGTGTAGTACGTAGTATTAGTAGTAGTAGTAGTAGTAGTAGTAGTAGTAGTGTAGTTAAAATAAAATCCCATATAGTAGCTAGTGTTGTATTATTTTGTTATT
>JABUQX010090802.1:0-54968 GCA_015478945.1 Trachelipus rathkii | reverse complement strand
TCTGCGTATAAAGTCACACTATTAGTTATTAGTCACCGCTACTATCCGCTCTTTCTTCTTAACACCCAGAGGAATATATTCCTCGCTGAAAGAGACCATGCGGGCACATATCCGGAATTCCCATCAGTACTTTCAACATTGCATAAAGATTTCTGCGCTGTCCACGCCTTGCAACAGAAAACCAATTCTCTCGTTCTTATAGACTAAATTTTTGTACTATAACTATTATACCTCAAATCGTTAAACAAAATTTCCATCAAAAACACAAAATAATTATATATTTCACAATCGAGTCCAATGCTTCCTTATGAAAATGTTATACTCCACACAACGCACTCCAATTTCCGTCTCCCAATAATCTTTAATCTTCACGTTAATATAAAATTTGCCTCTTCTGTATCAGATCTACAGAATCTTTATATGTGGAAGGTTCCTCTCTGAGGATAAAATGGCATCATATAAGGAGTAAGAATAATAATATTATTATATATAATCTTAATATATAATAATAATGATATAATATATATAATATTATATATATATATAAGTAGGATAATATATATATTATACTATATATATATAAATTAACTTAATATATTTATATTTATTTATATTGTATAACTTAAATTTCTTATAATATTATTAATTTGCGCTGATTGTATTAATTTTCTGTTAAACATTAGCTTGAGGTGATTATTACTAATTAAATATAATATATATAGATAATATTATATATTATTATAATTATATATATAATATCATATAATATATATTATATATATATAATATATATATATATATATATATATATAAATATACAGATTTATTGATAATAATATTATATAAATGTAGATAAATGCTTATAAGTAATAATATAGTAGTATTTAGTATACAAAGATAATATATTATATATATATTAATATACACCTATATATATATCAATTATATACAAAAGTATATATATATATAAATAATTGTTAATAACTAAAATGAAGTAATAATATTAAAGAGATAAGTATTATAATTATAACTAAAAGTAAAATAAAGTATTGTATATACATGAATATATATAATAGGTTATTATATATTATTACTAATAGTAGATATATATTAAGTATATATTAATAATATATATAAACATGCTATATATACAATTATTATATAAATATATAGTATCCTAATTTGAATCGATCTCAAAATCAGTTCTATCCGATAAATATTTATTGTTTATATAGAACCTTTGGATGATAGCCTCTACGTGGACAGTCGAAAACGTTGTTAATATTACAGTAATCTTGTATCATCTCGTCACGCTGCTTATGGTCTTCGCTTATAAGCCAACTCCGGAGGGTAAAACTAACTAAGTTTTCTGTAATTCTGATTGCTTCTATTTCGATATATCCAATATAATCATACGCTGACTAGAACGGAGTATCTCATCGACATCACATACAAAGAAATATAATATAAGATAGTAAATTATAGAATATTAAATAATACTTATAATTAATAAATTCAAGTATATGGGCTATTATAATATAATAATATAATAGATATTAATATATGAATAATAAAATTATATATAGCATATAAAGGTATGATATTATGGCGATGTATACTAATATATATAGAATGTCAGCTCTAGAAGAGCCACAATTCCATATCTCAAAAACTATACAACAGCTACCGGGAAATGGAATACATTGCTGGAAAGCTGGTACAATTTTCAAAATTATAGGAAAAATGTTAAAAAAGAAATAAAAACATTATTGTTAATACTAATATATATTAATATGAAAGGACAAGCTGTCTGCTTATTTCTGCAAAAAGAATAGTCGTTTAAAATTAAACAGACTTTATAGTAAATGTTTGTTGTTTTTTTTTTTAACTAAAGAATATACCCCCAATGGGATAACCGCCCGATGGCAGGACCCGTCTTGGGATCTCGCGCTTCCGGGGGGAACACGGGGATTGGGACTATTTCCCCCCCCCGAGGATGCGGTCTCCGGAACCCCCGCTCTTTGGTTATTTGGGTGTGTCCGCGGAATTCTCGCCCCTCCCCTACGGGGTAGGAAAAACGTCCCCCCCCTGTGCTCCCGTGCGCTCGAGCCCCCTAAATTGTTGTGTAATACCTACCACATAAATTCAATATTAGTATCATATACTAACCCGCCTGCTCGAGCTCCCCCCCCAAAAAAAGCAATTTTTAGTTTTATTATTTTTTTATTTTGTTTACATTGGCCTAACTTAAAAGTTTACAAGGATTCCAAAATTATTCCTTTTCCCTGTAGCCTATCTGTAGTCTTTTGATCGATAAGACTTCCTAATTATGGGCTTGGCCCATATATATATGCAAATTAAACCATTAAATTCAATGCCAATCTATAACTGCTTGGTTCACTACATTGCAAAAGGTTACTACCCTTGAAAACCGTTTCGTTATTGTAAAAAAGATAACATACTATAATTAAAGAGGGGCATCAGTGTAATAATACTCTTAAATTTGAAAAAAAAATATTTATGGAGGGAGGAAACAGTGTACTACTCAGAGCCACAATGTTACTGAGTACAATAAAAATGAAAACTTTCTCGCTACTTTGTAATTTCACATTCTTTGTGACACTATCTACAAACCTTTTTATATTCAAGTATCAAAACCTAAAATGTTGCAGCATGCTAACAGAACAGTATATCCATTCTCACAAATTTAGAATACATCCTTCAAATTCATAATTTGTACTTTAAACTGTAAAATACGCAACACTTAAAACACAGCTAAAAAAATTTTTTGAAACTTCAAATTTATATTTACAGTAGATATTTGATAAGGTCCTCCAAAGACAAATATTAAGTCCATCCCTCTACTAGATAATAATTATAATTATATAATACAGGGAATATTAGTAGGTGTATATACCGAGATAATATATAAATATATACTAATATATAGTATATAAATAGTAAATTATATATATATATTATTATTATGCTTCTATTGAATAAAATTTAATTCTCGTATCTGGGTTAAATCGATAGCAACTATATTCGAAAATCGCTTTAAAACTAAATATCGATATGTCAGAAAGGAAACTTAAGTATACCCGAATCCAGTCAGATAGGAACCATATATTTGCTTCTTAGTATCAACCGTAGTAGAAATAGTTAAATTATATATATATAGGGTATAGTATATTATATATATATAGGGGATATAGTATATATAATATATATAATATGATAGGTATAGAGTAGATGGCTATTATAAAAGTTGTATTAGCTATAGTAAGCGTGATTAGGATAGGCATATAGTTTTATGATATAGCTAAATTAGGTATATATAGTATATATATGCTAAGCTGACTATATATATAATATATATATATAGTATAATATATATAGGGTCGTATATAGTATGTGATATAGTGAGGGGAGTAAATATATAGAGGTATAATAAATAAAGTAAATGCAGTAACAACTGAAAAATAGATGATAAAAGGTCCCTGGTCTGAAAATAAAATCATATTTTAATGATGAACAAGCGAAGATTATTTATGCAAAATCTTATGCATATTTTCTTGCTCTTCAATATGCGTATGGGAGTAAACTTATAAATATATATAAGCAGTAATATATATATATTATTATATATATATTATATATGGTAGTAATATTAATATAAAATATACTATAATATACTAGTATATATATATATATATATTATTATATTATCAGATGGGGATGTAGTTGCATGAAACAGAAAGGATGGTAGGAGTAAGAGAAGAACATGACTAAATCAAAAGGAACTCTCCCACATCCTTCCCCCTCATGCTCGTTAGGGTGAGGCTGTTAGCCTCTCTATCTCCTAGGAGGTCAGTGTCCACAACCATACACTCCACTAACCCTTGCCATTACTCCTATTATGCCCCATTCTCCGTTGCTCGAACGAATCAGATTTCACATCCTTTCCTTAACGGCCACTCACTTTATCTGACTCTAAGTATACTTTTTTAAGTCTCTCGCTTTTGAATCCCAGAAAACATCACCTCCCGCTATACACTCCGATTTAACCAACGCGAGCATTCAATTGATTCTATTCCCACCAGACCAAACCAACTAATATTTCCTATTCACGATCTTTTCGCACAAACACACAACGGCCACCTAACTCGCTCACTTCCTCATTTATTAATTCTTCTCTCAACTAACACCCGTTCCCCCCAAAAATTATTATCCATTCCCAAACAGATTTCACCTTATGATCAGGCTATACTTCTTAATTAAACACGACGTCCACCTTAGAGGAAGTATCGTTATTGTTGGCCCTCGCTACAATAACCAGAACAATAACGACAGACATGCCTTCATGTTCAGAACGCCGTAGCGCACTCCGAAGTACTTCTGAATTCATTCAAAAATTTTTTAATGCAAACAGTCCACTTTCCTACCCCTACTGCTATACTGATTTATTCTTTCCCCTTTCATCCCCAGAAAAAAAAAAAGCATCGTAATTCTATCAAATTTAAGAATATTAGTTCCATTGCTCACCAGGTGGAATATCAACATAATTTCAACAACTGTGACTTCAATTATATCTTTATTCCACCAAATACGTTTATCTTAACTTACTAGCCACATTCCCTTGATTTCAAGACCCCTCCTGATTATACAAATACCCTGCCAACCCCAGCTACATTCTTCAGATTCGCCATACATCCCCAAAAACAAATAAAACAGCGAACAATAAGCTGGGGCACATTCCATCTCTCTGATCTCTTCAGGATCATTCTTCCTCCCTTCAGAAGTGCTCGTGCGAAATTTTTTTCTACACAGCCTCCATATACAAATTAAAAAACCCAGGAGACATAATATATCCCAGCCTCACTCCGCTATCATAATTAAACTATTCACTCTTCACTCTCACTCTGTATTCTTGTGGCATTTCATCATCAATCATATATACATACTTATTGAGTCCATTTCGAACCTAACACCGAGATACCTGCCAAGAGCATCGCCGAACCATTAAAATCATTGTAACATACCCCTGTATGCAAGTCAATAACCTTAAATGACGAATTTATTTCATTCGTATCTCTCGATCTTAGCTTCACTCATTTACCTTTCAACTGTAAAAAATATTGATCTAACATCCAATCTACACCTCTATAATACAACTTGTTCTTCAACAATCAGTCTTCAGTTACTAAACCTACTTTTTCAACCAAAATATCAGCATTATTCTTCTCTTTACTAACACAACAAACTAATCTCTATAGCTTCTACAGTTCCCTTTATTCTCGCTTACCCTTGCCACAACCTTCTCCACTCTCTCCTCCAACTATTTTTCATGGTCCTCGATATCAGCATTCTAAACAAAGCTACAATTCAGTTCAATCCACATCTCGCCCCCATTCTTGATACATTACAGCCAGTCACCATAAACTCCATCATAAGCTTTGAATTTCCACCATCGTTCAATTTTTTCCTCTACTATATTAATTTCATCCGCAAAATACCTTATTTCTTCTTTACTCAAACCTTTTTGCATTTACCCCCTTACCCTAGTCACCCTCTTCATTAACCCCAATGTTATGCAGATTTTCGAAAAAGTTCCCTCCAAAAACTCTCCTCACATTCGTTTCGTCAGTCATGAAAGAATTGTCCCTCTTCATTATTTTATAATTTTTTTCTCACTCACTTCTTTAAAAAAAATCTTACTTTCCTCCAGAAGACAGCCTCCTACTTAACTTGTAACCTCTCCATACATCCTCGCTAATTCCAAACATAGTACGTTCATTTACTTGTTTTCCCTACTTTTTACTCATAATGTTACAACATATACCATCTTTCTTGATGTTTGTCTTTATATATGCGCAAACACATTATTTTCTAAGAGCACTACTTAATTGACCAAAATCAGCTTCTGTATTAATGGCTCCCACAAGCGTAGCGTTGATTCCGAAATAACACAATGCTACTCATTCACTCCCTTTCATCAAACCACACATTTTTCTAACACGCTCCTTCCTCATTTTATCAATTATTGTCTCACCTAATCCCTCCCCCCAAGATATATCCATGACCTGAACAAAAGCCTCCTTAAGATCAATATGATTCTAATACTATTTGATATGTGAAACAACCCTCCGTTTGTACTTTTTAACTACTTGCATCACCACTTTATTCACATTCACATTTGACATTCATACTTCTACTCTTCTAGCACACTGACATACTTCTGTCTTTCCACAACTAATAAAAGCTTCCTTCATCTCGACATTACATATTTATTCAGTTCGCATTTTAATTCTTATTCACTAATTTATTTCGTAATGCTCTCACTAGTTAATTCCTTATAAACTTTGTTCATCTTAGCTTCATTACTTTTATATTCTCTCCCACTACCTTCTTTTTTTCTCTTCAACTATTCCTTATCAATCTCCAATAATCTAGAAATAAACAAGCCTTATTTTCTAATAATTCCCCCTCCCCCAAACCCCTCCATATACTTCAAATACTCCTTTAAAATTCACAATAAATCTGGATGCTTTTCACTTCGATACCATTCTTAGCCTTATAACGAACTCTTGATACTGGATTACTCCTGTCTCAATAATTTATCTACTTACAGATCATAACGCTCTCCTCACATAAATTCAATACACCTTCCTCAATTCTTCATTTTTACTACCACCCAACACAAAGCATCTGTTATATATTAATCCTCTTATTTTGGATCACCTAATCAGCCCTTCAAAAGTTCACTTTACATAGCAATAATGTTGCGAGTTAACACATGTGATGAATATAATAAATCAGTATTAACCCAGAAAGTAAACACTCTCCTCACTCTATTATACCTCAGTATGATTCATGCATACAAAGCACGCGTACCTTTGACCTTCCAAACTCAAAATTAACACATTCTTTAGTGATAATCGCACAAACAAAATCCAACTAGCTTCTTCCAATTAAAGATACACTCATCAGGAATCTTCAATTCCTTCCAATCGCCAATATCTCATTCCTCACCCCCACACCATCTCGTCTTCAACGATTTTCTTCATCTTTGTTCTATCACAGCGAGTAAATCAAATATCCATCTTTTTCTAAATCTTCATCTTGACTCTCTTTCCTTTCTATTTACCATTTATTCCTCTACATCTCCAAGTGTACCCAAACGTTTCAATTGCAGATTTCCCCTAAAAATACAAGTCGCTATAGCGGCTCGTCACTTACCTAGGTCCGAGCGAATGCATAGCTTCCCAAATAAAAATAAGTGGCGATGGGTTCGACCAACACCAATCTACCACTTGTCCTAATTTGATTCCCTCCTACGACAACGCAGACATACGCTGTGGGAATTCTCATTCCCCCGCACCACACTAGGATATAATTAAATAAAAGTTTTCAATGTGAAAAATAGTATTTATGACATAGTTATTGTATTACTATAACGGAGATTCTTAACTCCGAGTGTAAGAAAAATGTGGATATGAAAGTCAAGAGGAGCGAATTATTGTCACAAGTGCATTGGAGATTACCATACACTCACATGTTAAGTGAAGTAAGTCTCATCTCTCAAGAATCGGAGCGCTACTTCCTTCCTCCCATAATTATTATTTATTTATCATTATTATTTATATACTATTAATTATGTACTATATATATTATTGAATATTTATATTATTATATTATTAGTAATTAATATTGATTATTAAAATATTAAGATTATAATATATATATAATATATATATATATAAATATATATATATATTATATATATAGTATAGTTAGTATTAGAATATAAGTATATATATAAGTATATATATGTGTATAATATATATATATAGTATATATATATATATATTGGTATATAGTAAGTTATATTATATATAAAAAGGTTACAGTGTATTATTAATATATATTATTACTACTTATAGTATATAAGTATATATAATATATATATAATATCAGTATAAATTTATTATACATAAGTATATAGAGTACATATATATATATAAATTATATATAATAATATATTAAATATATAATATATAATTAGTAATACTATCGGAAGAGCGAACAGAGTCGCATGGCAAGAGCGCGGGTTCAATCCCTAGTCCGATCCTAGGTAAGAAATTACCTAGAGAATTTCCCCTCCTAGAATATGCCACTGCCCGTGAGGTGTCAATATATTTAATTCTGTTATAAGATAATAATTATACTATATAATAATATATATAATATGATAGTCCATATATATATTATGAGATATATATATATATATATAAGTATAAGTATTATATACTATTATTATACCGAGACCCGTTAGCTCAGTGAGAGCACTTAGACCCAACCAGCGAGAAACCCAGGTATTCATAATCTGCCGGGCTGGGAGAATAATATCATTCTCGTTTAGCTTAGCTTTGTCTTGCTCAACTGAAGAACAGAGTACACCCCTCCTGAATAGAGGCTCTGCCAGTTGACGGTGTTGTCAAAACATATAATAGTATTAATAATATAGATATATATATATATATATATATAGTTATTATATATAGTTATTAATGATAATATATATAATATAGGGTATATAATAATATTTATATATGGATAGTAGGATATATATAATATATAATATATATAAAATATATATTATAAATTATATAAATACTATATATTATATAGTATTAATAGTAATAATATTATATAATATATACTTGTTCATCACATCTCCTCACTAACTCGGATTATTGTGATGTATCATTGCATATCCGGACAAACTTCAAATATGCTAAGAACCTGTGTGATTGTTAAATAATTACAGCCTTTAATTATATTCTGAATATTAAAATAATTGTAATCTTCGAGGCAGTTCAAATAAATAATTGCAGCCTAGTTTTCATTCTATTTTGCATTATTAAGAATATCCTTTCATTAATAGTCATGTGCCCCTTCAAATACAGGGTCACTGCTACCTACCAAACAAATCTCCATTTGGAGTTTTTTCAATATTTTCCCTTATTGACCTGAACACTATCACACACTACAAAACCGATTCTTAAACCATACTCATCATTCATTCTCGCATTTGTCCATTGACCATTTCATGTACCCTCCTTACATTGCTTTTGTCAACCCAAGATATGTCTCCTTGCAGTTATATCGCTTATCCTAACATCTCTGACCCTATCCCTTCGCTTCTTACCATTAATATTATTACATTAATCATTTCATTTTCTAAACCTCAATCAGTTTTTTTTTACCCTCGAATTTAAGATCAAAGTCTTAAAGCAAAACAGAACAGTGTGGAGCAAATAATACATTCTAAACAAATCTTAATTTTAAACCTGCTGATGAAGAATTCATTCTCTATCCACTATCTCTCTGAGACCTTATTCGCACACATATATTTATACTATCACAACCCCTCACGCACTTGATAATAATTTCTCTTTCATTTATACGAATTCTCTCTTTTGGTTCTGTCAGACACGTTTTACATACAACACTATCAATATTGATCGCGTATTAGATATTACACATTATATAATCAAGAATACACGATCACCGGTCAGTCCGACTAATCCGTATTACATCTGAGTATATTCCATTTATTAAAACTTTTCCTATTATCATCCCTCTAGTTCACTAATAAATCCAACAATTGTACCTATTTTGTCTTTTCCTGATTCCAAAAAAGCGCCTATTATTTAGTGCTTCTATATCACTCACTCTCGCATTTAAATCACACCACAATCATACCCAATCATTCCTACTAAAACTACCAAATTACGTGAGCATTTATCCAGTTAGGCTTAAAGAAGATATTTAGATTTTGACACAAACGCTAATGATGCCTTTGTTGATAGCTGCAAAATCTCATCTTTACATACATTAAAGATTTCATCTCTGAAACTTAATTTTTTACCATCTTAATCCCACATTTTTAATTCATTTATTTTTATCTACACTTCTCGCTAGTCCACAGTCAACTACGTAACTTATTTGAAATATAATCCACCGTAGTCCATCCAAAAATGCCGCCCCTGCTCCATGAACCCTTCCGATTATGAGTTGTACTTAAAGCGCAGATACTCAAACTCCCTCCTAAATAGCAAAACACGCTTGCCTCTTCTCTTAATTGCTCTCATCATCTCACACCTTCTAACATTCCAGGAAGTATTAAGTATAATCTTCTCCTGTATCTCCTAAGTATATACTTTCTACTCGTTATTTAATTCTCCTGTATTTTTAGGGGTCTCCTTCTATTAAGCTCCATTCACCTCGCACCTGTTCTTGGAAAGATAACAAACATGAACTGATGAAGAGGATTTACCAACTGGTCAATAACAGTCACTCATTTTCAAAAAACTCCAAATAAAATAAAGCTTATTATATATTTCATCTGCATATACAATTAGGAAGATTTCTAACTAAATGTTCTAATCTTTCATCAAAGATCGCATAAATTTAACCAATTTCTAAAACTCCCAATTCATCATTTTTAATTTAAAATTTAATATTTCTTTTATGTAATGATCAAATCTATAATTACACGACTCCAAACTTATAAAACTTAATAAATCGCTTAATCAACACATTAATGATATAACTAATTTCATAAAAATATATACGGAATAATTCAATAACAGCAAATACTAATCGATATAATAGTATTATTATAATATATATATATAACTATATAAATATAATATATATTATTAACTATAACTATAGTTTATAATATATAGTATATATATAATAGAATATATAATTATATTATATATATATATATAAATCATAATGAATAAACTAAAATCAGCTGGTCTAATAATGTTGTAGAAGTGACATGAAGCTCAGATTAATTCAATAGGTTTTACGATTGGAGTTGGAAGGTCAAAGGAAGTCTACAGGGGGAGTGTCAATGATCACTTCGGAGTTTTGGGCACAAACAATACATGGAGGTTTCACAAGCATTTATAATGGGAATGGGGATTAGTTAGAAAATTCACGACTGTGATGTGGGTCATTGTTTTTTTCGGTGAGTAAAAGTATAAAAAAGAAAAGGGGAAATAAGTATAGTAGAGAGAAAATTTACAAATTACCCCCGAATTTAGGAGAAAACTCCAGTTCTATTTGTGAGGTTGAAAAGGAAGCCGAGAAATGGAGGAAGGGAAAAAAAAGGAAGGGACGGAAAAGGGGGGTAAGGAGAATAAAGGAAAAATTAAAATTATTAAAATAGTTAACGTGAGACCCCGGGCCCCGGCCCACCAACACGGATTTATGTACCATGCTGTGATGGGAGTAAACATACATTTTAAAGGGAAATTGAATTGGGCGGCCCAATTAGAAGATAAATTTTTATTAACACCCAGAAATTAAATGAGTTGATTGTATTTAACGGGTGAGGGTAGGGAGTGGAGGTGAGGGGATGGAGTGGAAAAAAATTTTCGGGGCTATTAGGGGATTTTGGGGGGGCGGATATAAGTAAGGGAAGGGAATTTAAAAATACTTTTGTCATTATATGCTAGTTTTTTTTTAGTGATCCCCCCTCGCTTGTTTTTGTTTAGGGTAAGAGTTCGAGGCGAACGTTTATTTTTATCGTTTATAACAAATTTTAATGGGCTGAGATGGATGTTTTTTGTTGAGGAGTTTCAATATGCGCCGGCTGTCTACACATTTTTTGCCGGAACCATATAGGAGGGGATGCGAGGCCTCGTAGAGGTGACGTGAGGGGGGAGGGGGAGGGCGGAGGGGAGGGACTTTATTTTTGATTTTTTAATTTTATTTTTATTTTTTCTTTATATAAATAATTGATGATTATTTAATTTTATTTAATATAGCTACGATAGTATACTATTAAGTATTTCGTGAGGATCGGGAGAAACAGATAAAGTAAAGCTCCTAATTCGCTAAATTTCTATTCTATTTTGCTCTAACTTTTCTAATTATAAAGGGTCTCTATTTCCATACATATATACTCGGATAGATACCTGTAGATAAATTGTATGACAAAAGGGGAAATAAAAAATATTAAATTAAATATTTTTTCCGCAGCCCCAATTTGAGAATGTAATTTTTATGGGTAGTAGGGGGGAAAATTATTATGAATTTTTAGTAAAATTTTATTATTATTAATTATTTTACAATAAATAAAATACAGGATATATTACCCCCCGGAAGCGCCGGAAAACTTTCACAAGTTACAAAAAATAGAAAATAAAGGGAGGCTTTAATAGAGGGACCCCGGAGTTCACTTATGAGTATTCATCGAAAATGGTATTTGAAAAAATATAACAGGAAGGGTTTATTTGATATTTACTACTTGTTGGGGACAATTATTACCCCCCCCTTCCCTCACATAATTTCTATCGACGGATAAATTTTATTGAATAAAAATATGTTCTTATTATTTTAAATTTATTAAATCTAAACCTTTATACTTATTACTTATATATCTTCCCTTACCACCATTTTGATAAGTAAACAATAGTTTGATTTTATTATTTAGATATCTTTGGGATGTGTTATGCTTTATGGTATTAAGTAAATTGGTAAATATAAAGGCGTTTTATTTTTTTTAGGTATAGTTTGGGGATAATTTTTTTATTTATATACTTAAAAATATAATAAAATAATAGAAATAACCTTAGTATATTGAGTGTTTCACACACAAATATTTTATATTTAAAAGGTTAATTGAATAAATAAAAATAAACCATATATACAATATATAAAAATGAATAATATATTAAACCAATATATGCCACAAAATTCTATTTAAGTAGAGGTAGTTGAGGGATTGAATAGGTATACCGCAATAATTGTAAGAAAAAAATTGATTTCTATTATTACTCGATGGTGTAGTAGAGTTTTCGCATGCACCCTTGAGACACAACCCACGCAAAGGACACACATACGGAGAGAAATTAAAATTTAGATAGTGTCAAATTAAAATTATATGGTTTTTAGTTAAGAGACAGTCGAATGCTTACGTTCCTTCCATTCACGAAGAATTGTTCCCTTGTTAAATAATATGAAATTAGCAGTCAATTTAAAGACTCGGTAAGATCATTATCATATGAGCACCACTTATGAAAGGGTGAACGATACGGTTGGTTCTCAAAAAGGTTTAGGAAATAAGATGGGACCATGTAACAAGAAGCAAAATTAGTTTATATATATTTGCTAACAGTTTTGAACTCTGTGAGCTTTTTAAAAACACGTTAACAACAGTAGTTATCTTTCTCTCGGTTGAGGAAAGATTTCATACCAGGCGGGTGGGAGAATTTAGACGCACGATAGAGAACATGGACGAATCCGGCCTAACCCTTACCCATTAAGTTATCCTATTGGATGGTGTGACCGCTGGGGGAGGGTGTCGTTACTAGGGAGATTCTAGTTCCTGATCCGATTGAATGTATATTTTATATTTTCCCGCCAACTTTTTGGTGTGAACCCTTTGTTGGGTTGATACGGAGTATATCTCTCAAAAATGAGGAGGAAAGAGAGAACAGAAGACGCCTTGGCGAGTTTTTGACAAACAGCACAAAAGAAACCCAGAACAGTAGGCGACACCACCCCCCCCCCCACTAGAATCGTACGAGTGGCACAGGCTTACCTTCAGTATAATTGATTAAACACTTTTAATTTAATTAGCCTTGAATAAAGAAATTAAACGGTTCAAAAAGACAATATAGAACAATGAAGCTTTAGGATTTCAATCTCACCGAGGTCCGTTGCGCTTAAATACCCCCAATATAAAAAGTAAAAAATTAAATGTAAAATATTCCCCCCAAAAAAATGTTAATTTTTATATAGTATAAAAGAAATTAATGAAGTTTGTTTATGAATTTCATAAGGGTCCGTTATCAATTTTTGGATCTTTACAACGTCCGATAAAATAATTTTTTCCAGTTGGTTCTATAATGTATTCGGGTTAAGTTATGTCGGTAGCATTATGGGATGTTGAGGTTTTACAAATATCAACAAATGATCAAAAACGAGAAAAAATAAAGGGAACTGTAAATGAGCGGGGGGGGGGGGGAAATTAAGAAGTTCTATTTATTCATATTTATTTTTACCGCAAAAATAGTTAAGGGTCATTATTTATTTATATAATAGAAAAACCACTATTGTACAATTTCGAGGGATATTTTGGATAAAACGCCAAATTTTTAATTTATTAAAAAACAAAAAACCTTTCTTTGAACACCTTTATTTGAAGATTGTTTTGTTGATGAAGATAACTAGATGTTTAAGTTTGACATTAATAAAAATAGGGATATTTGTATTTTTTAACCCCCCCGTTATTTTAAATTTTCTTAATGAATCACACGGGAACTTTTGAGAGGTGAGGCCGCTATATGCTAAAAAAGAAAGATGGTTTTACCTTTTAAAAAATTCTTTATTAAAGAAATATATTTTTATTTTTTTTTAAGGGATATTTTTACATAAAATATTAACTAATCCCAATAAAAAAAAAATAAATTTTCCTTAATATTGTTTTAATTGTAAATTATGTAGATAAAAAATCCGTAAGGAGATGGTAGAAATAGTAATTTAAATACTTTTATGTTAGTTTTTATTCCTAAAATGATAGAAAAAATTTTTTAAAAATGTATAAGGGTATGACTTATTTCCCTTTTAGAATTAATTATGGAACGCTATATTATTATAATATTTATGTTTTGGAAGTATATGGATCGTTTAAATAAAGTGCAGTTAGAACTCCTGAAGATTAAAAAATTAATATTAAGTACATAGAATAAGGTTAGATTTTAAGGAACTATTAACGAACTTATGATAGGAGAAATATTTGAAACTTTTCAAAGGAATTCGAGTGAGAAAGAAAATTTCTAGTGGTCTATCAAATTTTTTATGTGTGTAGAGAAGGTACTTTACCAATAACATATATACCTTTATCAATTGATAATATTTCGTTCGCTTTAACTTCTATCTGGTATCATTTTCATCAGAACCTATAATAACAGAAATTACAAATGTTGAATAATTACGAATAATTAGATATACGAGTGCTCTCTTTGCGCTGCGATTTTTTAACATACTTTATATATATCTTCTTTAAAAAAAAAAATTTCATACTCTGATTTCGCAATTTTGATTTTTTAATTTTTTTTTAATTTAATAAGTGTTTTCTTTCAATAAAAAATTACAAAATCTAAAAAAACCAACTCCTTTACTATATGTTCTTTTTTTTCTCTCCAATACCCAACACATCTTAACAAATATATAAAAAAATAATTTTAATAAACCACTCACTCCCCGGGCCGTATTTTATTTCATAAGTTTCTGAGTTTACCTCACTCCATTAAATTTATATTTATGTTTATTTTTATTTATTTATAAATTACCCTTATTATTAGGCGGGTTTTTTTCCCACGTAATAAAAATGTCAATTGAATTTTATGAAATATAGAAAGAATAAGAAAAAAAGGGGTTAGTACCTTGGTTTTTGTACCTGATTATAAAATTTAAATTGTAATTTATTTATTTTTTATTCTTGACATTTCATTTATTACCTAAAAACATTTACTTGTCAGATATAAAATTTATAATTCCGGGGTCTAAATAATAATCAATTATGGTTTTTATGTTTATTTTATAATAAAAAGTAAGGATAAAACAAATAAATATTATAAAAATTATTATTTTATTTTCTAATATTATTCTTCTAAAGTGAGTTGAGTCCACTAAAATATTATAAATTAATTTTGTTATAAATTTTTTAGGTTGAGGGAAGAAAAAACATAACCCCCATATTTAAATAATAAAAAAATATGGTAGTTAGTATTTGTTTTTTTATTTATTAGTTTTATTGGGTGAGCCCCCCAAAATACCTTAAATGATTTTTTTCATACGGTGAGTTTATATATATATAGTATATATATTATACATATTATAATATGTATTATAGATAATATATACGTATATATAACTATATATAATTATATATTATAGTTATAATATTAGGATATCATATATGTATATATATGATATATAATATATTATAATATTTAATATAGTATATACTATATTATATTACTGTATATAGTATTAGTATTATATATATATTATATATATATATATATTGATTATATATATAATATTATATGATATATATATATATAAGTATTATATATTATATATAATATAGTAGGATAATGTATATATATATATATATATCATAAATATAATAATATAACCTGATAAAGGCCCCCGCGTCCCGATTTATTATGAAACTTATGAGACAATGCTTAATATATATGAAAAAAGTTAAAAAAAAGTAAAGCAGTTAATAAAAGAGAGAGAGAGAGAGAGAACTATGAAAAAAGTTTTACATGCAGTATGACCAAAGACTCGAGCATTATTATCTTATGGGGCTGAAAGAAAAATGATACCTATAAAAATTGAGTATCTGCAGCCAGCTATAAAAAACTCGGGGAAAAAGGCGTGTAACATTGAGTTTTATTAATATTATAAATAAAAATTAGGAGGTCATAATTTTTTCAGGGTTATATTAGGAGGTTCTTTTTTTTATTAAGTTTTTATCTATTCAATACAATTCATTTCAAACAATTGTATATAATATTCAATGATAAATCAGACCCACGGATCTCTTTATTCTGTATACTTTCCTTCCATTAGACAAATGATGTATATAAGTCAATTGAAAATTTGCAAAGGTGAGGCGTTACGTAGATAAAGAATAATATAAATAATATAGGTAATTATACTAGTAATAGTAGTAGATATATACTATATGGGTATAGTAGGTTATAAGATTAATATAGTATTTCTAGCGGCTATAATAAGATAGAATAAGTAGTAGTCTACATAGTAATAAATAAAGTCTTTTTTAGTATACCAAGTAGATCGTAGGTATATTAATATTATATATATGATATATGATATCTATAATAATATATGATAGTATATAATAAAATAAGTGGATTTTTGCTTAAATACAACGTTAAGGATTTGAAGGTTTAAGTGTATTACACAATGAATATCTAAGATAACATAAAATTAAAAATGAGAATTAGACTTTTAGTTAATATTTTCATTAATCTTGACAGTCGAAGTGAGCTAGAGAGAAGTAAAAAGTATTAAGAGTAAAAGAATTATTGTCCAAAAAAGGTGACGACAAAAGTGCAAAAGAGGCTTCCGGAAACGATCAGAAGGCGAGCCCGGGTGTGTCGCCGATCACAAAACAGGCTAATTGCACTTCGGCGGAAATTCATGGAAAACTATGAAGTAAGCCCGATTTACACAAAACCACTACATTATCGGCTTTGGAATACGATTGAAAGTATCCCTAACGAAACAGGCTACAATTCGCTTTCCAAACACACGCACCATACTTTTGGTAGCTTCGGAAACAATGATGAAAGTTCGACCCATGTGTGCTCAGAATAACAGATGAAATGTTGAGCCCCGCATGTGCGCTAAAGAACAGGCTGCATTTATGGCGCTTCCCGGATCAACGAATGTAAGGACCGCGGTCGTGCGCCAAACAGCTGCCACATCTCGTGACTTCTCGAAACATCAGCTGAAAATTTTCGATAATTAGAATTACAATATAGAAGAAAAATGAGACAAGATTATAAGAAAAAGACACGCCCAAAGCATTATATACAATTATACATCATTTTAAAAGTATTTAACTACTGTTATGTATACGAGATTTATATTGCCAATTTATCAGACAAACTTCGTGGTAGTTTAAAATAAACGTTATGATAAATGGCGGCGGTGAATGTACAGTGCATTTGATATATCATATAAGCCTAAATGGTATTGCACAATACAAGACTCCCACACTAATAATAAATTAAAATGAACCTTCACCTCAATATATATAATATACCCTATTACTATTACTGACCCTATTATAGTACCATCACCCGTATTATAGCTCGGCCAATACTCCTACCTATACTATGCAGTATCGGTATACTCCAGTCCCTAGGTAATCTAACCTGAGCCGATCCCGTAATATCATAATACTAATCAGGCTTACTAGATAACGGGTATGATCTATTACATATATACCTATACCATATACATATAAATAACTATGCCCAGTGGCGGCATAATATAAAATGGTTGATCGATAATATTTAGTATTCCATTAACTTTCCGCATTAATTAGATCAATAAATTCCAAATAATAACTAATTATTTAAACGGAGTATTCAAAGGTAAAAGATAAATTAGAAAAAAAAAAAACAATAATATAGAAACACTAAGTAATGAAAGTACAGTAAATAACGTTATTAATACTGGATTATTAGCATTTTTTGGGATTATTATTATTTATTGGGTGATTATTATAATTAGATATTTATTAATATTATTTTATTATTATTATAATTAATTTATTTATATTATATTATTTATTATTTTATATATATTATTCATCACTTTTAACATATTTATAATTAATTATTTTATGTAGTTAGATTATTATTATTAATTATTAATTCATTTATTATATTATTCATGTAATATATTAATCTTTATCTATTGATTATTATTTATTATTAATTATTAATGTTATAATGATTATGTCACCTTCTCTGGACCATTATATTCCATTATCCCATTCCCATTTATTAATTATATTATTCATACGTATTATTATATTCACCAAAATTCATTCGCCCGTATAGATAACCGACTATTCATTAGTCTATCTGATGTCCTCCAAAAGGAGAAAGACATTATCTATGAGATAGTTCTTCTCAATCTAAAGAGATTTATAAAAAAAGTACATAGAATATATCGCACTTGTCACTGCTGCCCACCAAGCAACGGCCACAGAGGATGGTCCATATGCTATAAACTATTTCTTTTCCAGAAAGATGCTGTCATGTACCAATCTACAGATTATTCTTAAAAATATATTCTACTGTATATATGATGAATTGAGATAAAATTTTCAACTACGTATTCTTTAGATTTTAACTGATCCATAATATTATTATTACAATATTAGTGTTCTTTATCATTAAGATTTATCATCAGCTAATTAAAATATTCAAGGCGTTATTCCACCCTATTGATTATTAGATTATTCCCATTAATAAATCCCATCTTCCTAATTTATTTATGTACTACTTATTCTGAGTAAAAATTATTTATTATTATTTAATTATTATTTATTAATCTATATTAATTAATTAATTATTATTATTATTATTATATTATTATATTATTTTACGTGGACTTTTTATATCATTTTTTGAATTAAGAATTATTCTGATTGATTCTTTTCTGTTCTATAAATATTGATAATTTTTTCTAATCAACTTTAATCAATTTGGAGAAATGGGTTTGATATCATATAACAAAGAAAAAAACGAGAAAACAAAAATTTAATTATTATAATAATAAAATAATAAATAAAAAAACCATCATGACACACACACAATCACACACAATCACACAATCACAGCACAATACACACACACACAATCACACACAATACACACACAATCACACAATCACACACACACACACACACACTCACTACATAAAAAACACAAACACATCACACAAAAGCTGATACTTCAACACACACACACAACTACACCAACACACATCAACACCACACACACACACACACATACACTACACACACACAAAAAAAAAAAAGAGATAAGGTGAATGAATATTTTGAGGTTTAAAACACAAAACAAACTCAAAAAATTATGAAATGAGGGATGTATAAAATATAATTTTATATTAATTAATGTTTTATAAAGAAAAAATTCCAGAACATTCATCTTTCTTGATAATATAATTAATTAAATTATAGATAGTTTAACATTAATTATATATAAATTATGTTAAGATTACAGTGATGATAGATGAGTACATAGTGGGATAGGATATTATAGGATAATAATAAAGAAACTATGAACTTAGAGATAGGATATAGAGATATATGTAGTAAGAATCCAAATAAAATGAAAGTTTAAGAGATTGATTTCCAAGAATTTGATATTTCATTAGTTAGCGAATTATTATAAAAAGTATAAAGATTCATATATATTAATTTATCGTACAGTAAAATAATATTGTGATAATCCGTTTCCATAAATACTTAGGGTTTTATACATGATAGTTTCTGATATGTATGATACCCATATGAATAATATATAGTTCTATTCTAATTTCTAATACTAGAACATTCTTAGTATTTACCTTATAATTCCTATATATTATATGATAATATATATATAAATATTTGATAGTTTATGTAATATTATTACATATATATTATTATAATAAAATATATTATGGTTTATAATAATATATATAATATGTTATTATATATTATTATATGGTACTAAATATGATATATTGATAATATATTTATATATATTATGTTATGTAATCACAACTAGTAAAAAAATAGTGATCCAAATAATTTAATATAAATTGATCAAGTAGTATATTATCAAAACAATAAGTTAATCATAATATTAATTCGATTATTCTGACATGGAGAGTATATAATAATTTATACATTATAAATAATTTAGGGATTATTATTAATTTTTATATCAACTTCTATAACCTATAATAGAAAAAGTTAAAATTATAGATATGAAATATATTTATTTAAGATAATAATTTCATTTTTAGATCTGGATATTATATGAAAATCTGTGGTAAAAGTGTATTTTAAAACCTTCCAAAAAAATGGCTTATTTATATCACATTGCTATGATAAGCTGAATAACACTCATACGCCAATTTTCTTGAACCACACTATTATTTCGTTGGAATTATTGCAATGAACGTATCTTGTTTCGAATAATAATTAATTTGGAGCAATTTCGTCAAATTTAAAGCTGAAGTGGTTTTATTATTCCTCTAATAAATGTTATGTAGAAGTAACAGTTCATGCAATTTTTGCACTCGATAGCGCTTGCTTTGCAAATTTCTGTGTGTAACAGTGTAATTTTTGAATCTGTGTAAATACCATCTCTCAAACCCTTATTCTAACCTATTGCTTTTACTGAAACTTAGATATTTAGGGATCCATTTTCTAGCGAGGTGGGTATATCAACTTACACAATTTTATAATTTATGTTTGATGGGTGGAGGTCATGTCTAAAAATCATTGACTGTTCTGTAACAGGTTAAGAAAATCTTGATTATGTAACTTCGATGTTCTTTGGTTTAAAATCTGTCAGCTTACAGCTACTGTATAATATTTTGGGTCTGTTATTGTTCCCTTAATGGAAGATATTTTCCTGTATTTTTATATAGTATTCCACCACTTCTCAAAATTATTAATCTTGAGAAGTCTTCTAGCCCAAATGCTGAGATCCGCTATTTAGATGAATGCAATACAGACAATATTGAGTGATTTTCATTTTACTTTGTTATAACACGACCTCCAATGTCTCCACTATAATAGCAATTACACAGGTAATAAACATACTCTTATAATATATATATATATATATATATTATATATATATATATATATTATATAATATATATATATATATATATATATATATAATATAATAATATATATATATTATATATATATATATATATTATAATATAGTTATTATATTATAATATATATATTATTAAATTATAAATATATATATATTAAGTAGATATAATATTAGTAATTATATTAATATTATTAATATTATAATATATATATATATTAAATATATTAATTAATTAATTCAAAAATTTTCATATAGATAATTTTCTAGAGGGATGGGTCGGATATAGTAACGTGAATATCTGGAGATCGAGTTACAATTATATTATTCATAAAAGGGTGATGAGTCGTAATCGAGAGTTGAGCAGTTCGTAAGCGGAGTCGGTATAATTCTAAGAGGTTACGAGAGTTCCAGGAGGATCTGAGTAAGTATCGGAATCTAGTTAAATTTATTTATCAAGAGGGTGGAGTCGGTAAGTCTGGAGTCGAGAGTTGGATAATTTTATTGAGAACCGACTTCCGACAATCCACTATGGACCTGTAAACGTTGGATTATATATTATCAACTCAGGAAAGACTTTATTTCTTAAATCATCAAGTGGACAACTCACGCATCTAGGTTAACTAGATCTACATATACCTCTGAATTTATAGCCTCTTTAGTTAACGCTACTTATTTTAGCAACAACTAACCGCTCCATAAGCCTAGTTTCAACAATTACTGATATGCTTTATCTATTATGTATATTTGAGCGAAAGTGAATTAATTAAATCTCCCATTAAATACTTATTGAGAAAAAAATTAGAGAAAAATCTCTTAATTGACACGATTACAAGCAAAATATCCATAAGAGAATTGAACTAAAGCATAAAAATAACACTTACACTCTTTACTCATTTTGAACCTGATCCATCGTCCAATGAGGTACAGCTTTAGCCTTCAGAGGTAATATAATAGGGATTGTAGAACATGTAATAGCTATATTTCAAGTGAAAACTATGTAGAACGTCCGTACCTTTAAAAATTCACTACCAATTTCGGTACTTATAGAGTATCATATGATTTTCACATGTGAATGGTCAATACCTTAACGGTGTGATTATGTAGTTATAATGAATAGTCATTATCGCGATATTTTTTATTATGCATTTTTAAATACGATTTTATTTGCGTATAATGAAATTAGTTTTTTTATAGCGCTTAATGGTACAGGGTAGTTGATATCTCAAGACTTAATGCTGAAAACAGGGGAGTAATTTATATGCTAATGCATCTCACACTGATCGTTTCAGAGCTGTAATGCCTTATCTATATCTATAATATCAACCAAAATATGGAAACATTAGGTTTGAGTCTCAAATTATACAATGTATTTTGTCAATCTACTTCAGCACTAGTATCTTGTAGAATGAGCTTGGACATAACCTCTCAATATATAATATTCGAGAGAATCTTGACAGAGTAAACGTAAAATTATAATAATCTTGAATCTATTAACGATGAATCGAAAACGATAATGTTTTCAGTGCCCTTTAGAAAACGAAAGAAGATTTTTAAGTGTAGTTCGCCTGTAATGAACTTAAGCTCTGTGAAATTGGGATACCCGATCTGGTTTAATCTTCATTATCGATTCTCTCAGCTGGGTGTTATAAATGTACGTGGAAGGCTAAGAATGGATCAATCTGAGCAATACGCTCTGTAACAAGAATCAAAATTATAATGTATTGTTGACTTATTTCCTGGACTCTTCGCTGATGTCAGAATAGTCATGATTAAAGCCTGTAATCACACAATTATGTAAAAATTTGTCATTTATCAAAATATATATTCAAAAGTTGGTGATTGTTTCATAGTAAATGCAAGAGTTGAGTCTTTATCCTGTATAGATGGGCAACCTCTATTCATTAGTTCTATATTTATGTCTGGTGTATTTCTGTATTTATTTCATTATATGTTAGTTTTAAATAATGTTTCTTTAATAAACTTGTAAATATATTTGAATGCGAAGAGTATGTGTCCTCAACAACGCGTTAATCCTCCATTTATCTTGTCCAGCCTTCATATCATCCCTTGCATGCCAACTACATTATCCGGGTTTTTTCCGAATAAACCTGTTGAAACGCAATGATTAAACCAACTTTTATAGAAATGTTTCTTACTTTTGCGTTAAACTTTTAGCTCAATAGCAATTAATTAATACTATAGATATTGGACAGTAGAGGTGAATCAATACAGATGATTACTAGTCACGTCAATAAGATGTCCAACGGATGACGGGATCAGGGGGTGTTTCGAGCCATGAGGTTTGATTTACTCGACTTTATCTCGGTGATTTAGTGCGATAGGTAGAAGAACATTCGCTAAGAGGCATTAATCTCTCATAAGATGAGTGAGCTTGAGGGAATCGAATATACTAGCATGGAATAGTGAATCAAAAATGAGGATCAACTAAGATCAATAGACGTCTCACTAGATCAACGGATCGGACAGAAGGGTGGGTTTGATGGTGGTTTGGATTTACTTATTAAACTGATTTAGGGTATGTAAACAAATAAACAATATTTAATAAAATATGACTCTGAACTCAATAGATCAATAATCAATAGATCAATAGATCAATAGACAACGGATGGACAGAAGGGTGGTGGAGAGGGAAATTATCAGTGGTTGATTTTGATTATAAAAGATGTAAACTGGTGTTTTAAAGAGTTCCGTAAAGGCAGTAACAACCTCGGGAATAGTTAATTGTATAATACATGAAAAAGCTATAAATAAGATCTTCAATAATAGTACAGAAACTAAAAGCTAAATATATTTAATATTAAATTATTATATAAAGAAGAACTATTAATACAATTTTTGATAAACAAAGAAACAAATAAGTTGACAAACTCAGAAGCTGAGCTAACTCGTAAAAGCTGAAAAAAAATTATAAAAATATTAAAAGAAAACCTGAAACCACGCATTCTGTGTGCGTTCTCGCGGTGGTTTCGCGCCGGATCACGCTCTTGCGCGCTCGTGGGCACACAATCGTCAATACCGAGAGGCGAGCAAAGCTGTCGATAACTCTTTCTCCCATCGGCAGAATCTTCAAAGTCCACATCAACAAATTTCTGACATCCTTATTCGACCCCTTATAGAACCATACATACTTATGATGATCCTCAGAATATTTGTATGAGGTTATACTAGAAATTAAATATTACTTAACACTCGCAAGGACACCGCCCGGAGCAAGCACCGGAGCCATGGACTGTGAACTCCGAACTGCCCGGATCCGTAATCCTACTTACCAAAGCTCTCCTCCTGCTATCCCGATATCTCGCACAAATTTTACGAGCACCTATTCTACAGTTTGTGCTTATCATTTAATTCATTTTGAGGAGCGGGTCTTCTCACCTCCCCCCCCTTATGGGTGTAGTTCCACTGCCACGAACCGAGTCTTACTGACGAGAGGTTACTCCATCTGACGTTGATGCCAGATAAGTATATAACTTTGAGAGAGAGTACCATGATAAGCCAAACATACTAATCCGTATACTATAGTGAAGGCTTCGCGCTTGCGGTGCGGTGCGGTGCGGTGCGCGTACTGTGAGGTGCGGTGCTTGAGCGGTGTGGTGCTGTGCGTTGGCGGTCTTGCCAGACCATATACAGTTAGTAATATCATGTATACCAGATCTTTTCAAAATAAAAATCTATCAAATATGAGCTGATAAATGAGGTAGGATAGATTATATACATTATATATAATAATAATATATATATATAACTATTAATAACTATCACTATACTAATAATAAACGCTATATAATACTATTATACGTATAGTATATATATATAGTTACTTTTTATAACTATACACTATACTATTATGCAAGAGATAATAATATTATATAAATTAATATATAATACATCATATTATATATAAGGCGGATATAGCTAAAAAATAACGGTATATCACGTATATAGAGTGACACATTATACCATAAGCTTTATATATATATAATATATATATATATATATATATAATACTATATCATAAACATTAATATTATTACTTAAATTATATATACTCTACAGTAATCACTATTATAGATATATTAATCCGTACATATATATATTATACATATCAATTATATATATAGTACCTAATACATACTCAGTCATATTAATTATATTCACATTGTAATAAATTTTTGATAATCCTTTTTTGTTTATTTTCGCTTTATCTTTATTTTTTGTATTTATTTATTTATTAAGTTTTGTAAAAATAATTTATTTTTAATTAATTATTGATTACTTGGTGGTAATGTTAAATTGGATACTTTTGCTAATTGTACCGGCAAAAAAATAAACCTTCGCTGTGGATTCTCACAGGTATGTGCTGTTCGGTATTGTGGTTCATATGATAATTCCCACTGGTATGGAATCTATAAAATCATCCACGGGGCTTCAACTGTCTATAGAGCATTCGTAAACATAGTACAACAATTATCACATTCGCCGATAGGCGTACACATTTGGCCCCACACAATATTCACCCCTGGAGCTCACACTATACTAATAGATAGTTAGGCAGTAGACAACTACATATATATATAAAAACTTTTCTTATTTTAAATTTTCGAAATCTAAACACTGTTACTCTACCTATAAAATTATTAATTGAATAGTAAAAAGGTTTCATGATAGTGCCTTTTCACTATCTATATATATATACTGTTTACTTGGAAGTAAGTATATATTAGCCATATAATATATAATATATATAATAGTATAAGGGCTATTCCCAGGGATTCCTTACCTTGTATATATATATAGTTCCTATGGAGGTATTACTTACTAAACTTACTGTATATATATATTGGTTATTATCTACGCATATAAAATTCGTTTGGATATACTCGATATACGGCGGATTATAAGAAGTATATATATATATAGTACGTAACTATATACTACTATATATATATATATATATATTTATATATTATATATATATATATATATTGTGGGGTTGTTGATATATTTACTAAATAATTCTTTATCCTTTTAAGCAGAATACATAGGTTTACCTTGAAATCATTAAAAAACGAAATTAATTTTTTACAAAAAAATAGTTTTTGTATTAGTTAATATAATAATAATTAAATTTCATTTAATTGTTTTAATTAGCTACTAGCAAAAATTATTTTTTTTAAAAAAATTATTTTCTTTTTTAATATTTCAAGGCAAACCTAGTATTCTGCTTAAAGGATACACAACTTATTTAGTATAACTATAATCAACACCACCACAATATATATCATTATATATGGTGGGATATATATATATATTGTAAGTTTTTTTTAGTTCTAACATATATATCTATATTGCTAGATAAATATATATATATAATATTATTATTATATATATATAATATACATATATATATTCTTTTGTACATAATACATATGTATGATAAAATAGTATTAATAATAACAAAAAGCATTTTTTACAAGGTAAGATCCCTGGGAATAGCCATAAATGATGTATAAATATACCAATATATAGTAGGTAATTTTATTAATCATATCGTATACTATAATATATAAAAATCATATATATATATATATACCTTATTCAAGATTAACTTACATATATATATATATAACCCCACAATATATATATATATATATTATAGTAGTTGAGCGGTAATATTGGAGGCCAAATGTTCGCCTATCGGCGAATGTATATTTGGTACTTTTTAGTGCTCTTAGCAAAACAAGCCCGTGGGAATTTTTAATTACCGTGGGAATTTCTACTCCACTTCCCCCCTCGAGAAAAAACCCTCGAATTGCTTTTTTTTCGGAACGAGAGTAGAGATGAAATAAATAATAAATACACAAATATAATATTAATAACATTAATAAATACATCATTTAAATAAATTTCAATAATATATAATAATATAATACATTATATTTAATATTGTAAACTACAAAAAATAAAAAAACAAAAAATTAAATAAATATAATATAGTAAATTTTATCCATATTTATATAATATTTATCTATTAAACAGTTCAATTTATGTCAACTTTTATATACCTTAATTTACATATACTGTTCAACGTATATATATATATATATATAGTATATATTTATATATATTGATATATGAATATAATATTATATATATATTATATATTTATATATTATTTATATATATATATATATATATTATATATATATATATATATATATATAATAATATATATATATATATATACTATATATATAGTATATATATATAATATTATAATATATATATATATAATATATTATATATATATTAGATATATATATATTATATATGATTATATATAATATATATAGATATATATATATACTGTATATGGTCCTGCAAGACCCGCAACGCATCAGCACCACACTCCGGCTAAAGCCACCGCACCTCCAGTACGCACCGCACCGCACCGCAGCCGGTGCGACCTCAATTAGTAACGGATAGAGTTTGCTACATGGTATTCCTTCAAATTTAAACCCATAGGTGTGACGTAACGGCTCGCGTAGACGAGGTTACGGTTGCCCATGCACCCCCATAAGGGGGGGTGCTGCCCCCTAAAAATTGAAAATGATCGTAGAAGGTGAAATTTGGAGATAGTAATAGAGGAGGAATGAGTAAGTAGGATACGGATCCGATCGGATCCGGCACTGGCTCCGGTGCTTGCTCCGGGCGGTGCTGAGTTAGTAATTCTTTGTATATAATACAATATTGGTACAAAATTATATGTTTATAGGGTCTAGATTTCGATATGATGCTGAAGATTCCCCTGCGAGAAAGTTCCGACGCTGGCCCCGGTCTGACGTGTGCGCCACGCAGGCGTGATCCGGCGCGAAACCACCGCGAGAGCGCAAACGTGTTTTTTTTCTTTAATAAATTTTATAATTTTTTTTTCAGCTTTTACGAGTGAGCTTTTTTTTTCAACTTAATTTTTTTTTTCAAAAATTTATTATTTTTTATTTATTTTTTTTAAATTTATTTTTGTTTTTACTAAAATCTTTACACTTTTCATGTTTATATACGTAAAAAGCTTACGTTTTACATACCCTAATCAGTAAATCAGTAAATCAGTAAAATCAAATCATCAACCCCTCCCCATCCCCCTTGCTGTCCATCCGTGAACATCTTTGATCTATTGATCTATTGACATTGATCTATTGAATTCAACTATTTTTACTAAAATCTGTTATTTTTTTACATACCCTAAATCAGTAAATAAGTAAATCAAAGCCACCATCCAACCACCCTTCTGTCCATTCGTTGATCTATTGGATCTATTGATCTATTGATCTATCTTGATCATTGGATCTAATGATTCCAAGTCAATTTATTGAAATTGGCTATTTACATACCCTAAACATAAATCATTGTTAAATCAGAACCATCATCCACCACCCTTCTGTCATCCGTGATTCTATTGGATCTATTGGTCTATTGATTCAAGTCATATTGTTCTATAGTATAAATAAGTTCTTTGTTAAAAGTAGGAAAAGAAAACAAGTTTTTTATTTTAAAATGCGTTTATAACAGTAAGTGCAAACTACTAGTTTAACACCATAACAATTTTCTAGCACTATAATAATATTCTTACAAGTTTTATTAAAAAAACATTATTTAAAAAACATATAATGATAAAACAGTATAACACACTATCATAAATTAAACTGCATAGTTGTAAACAGCTAAAACAAAAGTCTTAACATGAGTATCGACGAACAGCATTATGTCGTATATTTTAAACACCGAATGTTACATAATATTACTAAATCATGAAATCTAAATGCAGAGAGTCAAGAAATATACAACATTATTTTCTATTCTTATACACGGCTATCCAGTGTCAAATGTGTCGAGTTACCATACCCGAGAGAAAGTGTTTGAGATAAGACCAGAGTCGGTGAGTACCAATTCACATGTAGCTAAAGTCAATTTACAGGCGAATCCATGTTAAAAAATCTTCCTTTTCGTTTCTAAAGGCATTAATATTTCTTCTTCATTCATCGTTAATAATTCAAGATTATATTTCGTACACTGTCAATCTCGATGATTTGAGGATGTTTCCAAATACAACAGAACTGAGATTGAGGATGTCAAACTTGTCCAAATTTGAGACTCAATCCTAATGTCCCTTTCTTTAGATATTGAGATGATAAGCATTACAAGCTGAAAGATCAGCTTGAGATCGCATGCATATAGAATTACTGTTTCAGCATAAAGTCTTGCGACAACACCCTTAACGGACTTTCTTAAATCGCACCACTCTTCCGCTATCGCTGCAAGAATACAGTATTAGCAAATTAATCGTAAAAAGACCGAACATGAGAATGCGGAGTCTTCATACTTATCATCTCTGATAATCATCCGACCATCGTATCGGTCGAACCATTGCATGCACTGCAACGGGATACCTCTAAGTAGCTATACCGAAAGTGGTGTAATTTTTTTAAATAAAGTCTCATTTTATACCACTTTATTGACCTAATTTTGAAATCTCATTATTACCTTCTGAGCGCTAAGCTCCCATTGACGAGTTAGGTATAATCCTCGATAAGCCTTGGGCAAAGTTAAAAATTTGTTTCAATCTCTCTTGTTGATATTTTGTGTACCGGGTCAAAAGAGATTTCTCTATTTCCATATGTTTAAGGGAAGATAATTTCACTTTACGTAATAAAGATAAGCATCCAGTAATTTGAAAATAGGCTTTGGAGCGGTAGTTGTTGCTAAAAGAACGCTTTAACCTAAGAGCAAAGTTCAGGTGTAGATCTAGTTAACTTGATGCGGGTGTCCACTGATAGAATAAGTCTTTTCTGAGAGAATATATCACCGTTTACAGTCCAGGGTTGTGGAGTCGGTTAAAATTTCCAACCCGACTCCGACTCCGACTCCACCTCTTGAAAATTACCGATTCCCGACTCCGACTCCGACCCGACCTCTGTGAATATTACCGACTTATCCGAACTTATACCGTACTACCGAGATCATCTCAGACTCTCAGAACTACCACCCTATTTTAGAAATTACTACTAACCGACTCCTGAGACTCGACTCCACCTCAGATAAATTAATCATAATGAAATATAAATTATATATATTAAATACTATTAATTTAATATATATTAATATATATTATATTATATATTCTATATATATTAATATATATATATTAATATATATATAATATAATATATAATATATAATATAATATATCATATTATATATATATATATATATATTATTATATATTATATTATTATATATATTTTAATAATATATTATATATATATATATTATTATATATGAAGAGTAGTTGTTACCGTGTAATGTCTTCAGATGGACAAACATAGGGGCGTGTTAGGTGTGAGAAGAATGATAAAAATGAAGAATGAACGTATTAAAGAGAAGTTGGTGTGGGGGTAATTTTAAGATAACTGAATAATGAGATAGTTATCCTATCATGTACTCAGGTAAAGTCCATCAATGCGATGTATATGGTGAGATGTCATGTGAATACGACCGGCTGGAGACCGAGGAAAAAGTGGATTTAGAGTCGTAAAGAAATGCTGGCTAAGGAGATGAGATTATGGATGAGTATATTGGCAACAGTCGAGGCAGAAAGGTGCAATACGTGGTGAATGGCGAGGTTATGTTGAAGGGGGTATTGTTGTTGAGCTAGCTGCGGCCAAGGGATTAACACCACCGAGTTGGAACGAGCTGCCAATAGTGAGGGTCCGTCGACTGTCCCCGTGAAGATCTTTAAAGGTGGTTTTCTGAATGCGACGAGATTCTCACTAAAAGGTATAAAGAAGGGGTAAGGCTTGGGCGTTTCTTTCGCTAGCCTTCGTTTATATATTCTTCTCTTCTTTTCTGTTTCTAGTTGCATGCTTCGCACCTATATCCGCCAGTCGAGCGAGAGAAGGTGGTGATGATGATGTGAATGATGAAAGGAAACGAAGAGTGAGGACTGATGATGAATGAGTGATGATGACTGATGATGTATGATTGCAATGCACTTGAAGACTTGAATGATTACTGGATGATGATGATGATGATAATGATGAGGATTTGAATATATAATATTACTACTACAAAATACTTATAGGTAAATAGTTAATATCTATATATATACCCTAATATATGGCTTATCCTAATTATTATCTCTATATTCATATCCCCTATATATATTACAAACCTAGTATATATTAGCAGTATATATATATCTCAATATTTATAAGTATATATAAATAAAGAGTTAAAGACCAAAACTGTTTTATAATGAAAATATCACCTTAGTAGACCTATATATAATATATATAATATATATCATGCTACCTATATTATAATTATATATATATATATATATATATATAATATAAATTAATATCTATATATATAATATATATAATTATATAATATTTCATATTTATATATATATATAATATATTAAGTCACTAGTATATAGAACTACCTATCAAGCGGGCGACTCCAGCAACTTTTTAATACTCGTGCTCTCTCTCTCTCTCTCATGTTGCGTCTCTCTACTCTCTCTCTCTCTCTTATATTATATTTATATATATAACTACTATATAATTATTATTATATTATAATATAAGATTATATATATATAGCTATTTATTACTTTACTTTTATATATATATATTATAGTATAACTATATATATTATATAATATATATAATAATATATAGTATTTCTATATATATAAGTATATATATATATATATATAATATGATATATATTTTATAATCATATACATATATATATATATTATTTACTTTATATATATATATATACTGTATATACTACTATCATATATATAAAACCCTTAGAATAATAATATATCATAGTTATTAGTTATATATATATATATATATATATATATATATATATAATATATATAATTAACTACTTGAGTTGGTGACATTAACATTAAATTTTTTTTATTTCCCGTTTTCCATCGTTAACTTTATGACTAACTTTAATTTTAATAATATTTCAAGTTACTTTTTATTTTTTCTTTATAATTGTAAAATATTTTAGTAATATTTCTATTATTTTATTTCTTTTATTAAATATTTTTTTTCATAATATATTTATTATTTAAACTATTTAAACATGTCTAATTATAAACATATAGTATTATAATTTTATGGCTGTAAAATATTTATTAATTGAACTACTTGGCAACTTTTATCTTTTTGCCTGGAAATTCAGATATGATATCCGCCAATTGCTTTAGGCACGGATTCACGGTCTATTTTTGTAATGTGGCCTTAAAACGCTATTTAAATAGCATTTATTCTAAACATATACATGTCTAATTTTCGGATAATCTTCGGATTAATACTTTTACAAAATGGTTAACACCATGTTTCACAATGGAAATGAATGATGAGAATGGGGCATTTCAAAATTAAACAACTAAGAATTGGCACAAAATCATTTATAAAATAAATGAAAGGATACATTTTATATAGTATATATCACATATGGTAAATTGCCACAAAATTTAGTACTTAAATAGATAAATTTACTATCCATTATGAAATTAAATTTCTTATTATGTCCTGAATTGTGAAAATAATGGATTGCTCACCGAGCATTTATCTTACGAGGACTCCGCCCCTGTATCCTTGACCTTGAGTGTGCAAATATATAATATTGCTCAATGTCGTAAATCTACTAATAATCGTATAATTTTAAAAAAAAAAAACTCTTGCACTAGATGTGCAATCGTTATAATAATATATAGCTACAGAAGTCAATAATTGAAAAAAAAAAAAAAAAAAAAAAAATGTCGTTAAAATTAATTTGGTGAAATTTTTTTCATTTTTTTTTTTTAATTTTCTTATATTTTTCCTCATTACAGATTCATTTCAAACGCTGTCATTTATTTCTCTGAAATCGCTGGGTCGCCATTGTTATTTCCCAATAGACAATTGTTGAAATATGAAATTTCGAGCCTTTATTTCAAATGTTACATTTTTAAAAACCAATTTTGACATAAAATTAGTGAATTAATTATTATCTAACGCCTATTAGTAAAATATATATACAACTATATATAAATATATATCATATATTATATATATATATACTATAATATATATATATTATATATATATATAATATATATATGATATACTATATAATATAATATATATATATATATAAAATATTCATAATATATATATATCATATATATATATATATAATGGTAATAAAAGCCCCTTGCCCGAGTTAAAGCTTTAAATAAATTTTTTACTAATAATTACATACAATTGCTGAAAATAGGTGTAATTTTGAGAGTTTACTTTCTAAATTTTATTTTTTATTATATATCTTCTTCTTTTTTTCTTATGAAACAATTTTAAAAGTTTATTAATAAAATACGTTGTGATCTTGTATTTAACTTCTTTATCGTGTATATTATAAAAAAAAACTAAAAATACATTTAAATAAAAATATCACGTACCATATATATAATATATTATAAAACTTATCATTTTATTATATATATTTATTTCTCTCTCTTTAGGTTTTAATTTAATAAGTATCATCAACTATATATATATATATATATATAATATATAGTATATATATATGGTTGTGTGTGTATGTGTGATTGTGTGTATGTGTATGTGTGCGTACTAAAATATTTATGTCTCAGAAGCTTTTATATAATAATCAACTCGAAATATAATTACAGGAAATTTTTTTGCAACTAATAATTATAATTTAAAAATAGATAATCATTTGGATTATTGTAAAATGTTAGTTAAAAAAAAAAAAATGTTTATTAATTAATAAGTTAATTAAATATAGTTTTGATATAAATCTATTTTTTTATATTTTTATTAAATATATATATATATAATAATATATATACTATATATATATATATATATATATATATTATAATATATAAATATATCACTATATATACTTATATATAATTATATATATACTATATATATATAATATATATAATATCAATATATATATATAATATATATATATATATAATTATTAGATATATTTGTTATTTATATGAATACTTATATTTTTATTGCAAATTATTATTATTATTATTATTATATTATTATTATTTTATTTATTATTATTATTATTATTATATATTATTATTCATTATTATATATATTATTATTATTATAACAACAAACATTTGAATATTTCATTCAAACGATCCTGTTTGATAACCTTTCTTGCAAGGCCCTCAAAATCTGCCCCCACTCGTTGCGATATTCAAATCGAATGGTCTTTTTCCACCATATCCATTGTCTACAATGAGTTGTGTGTTTAGAAGATGTTTTTGTTCTGTAGAAGAACGTTCTATCAGAAAGATGAAGGTGTTTTTTTTTGTGCACTTAATAACAATGTATTTTCTTTTCCCCAAAATTAGAAATAAGTGAAGAAGTGTTTGGAAGCCAGATAAGCCAAAGACATCTTCATATCAGCTAGATATTATCTTCCTGTGGGGGGGCGTTGTTGTTGCTGTTTGTTTTTTTTTTTTTCAAAATGAAATGAATAATATAAGGTGTAATTACCAGTTAATAGTAAGAGTGACGAGTTGCTTAGGAAAGATGAGTCACAGTCGGTTACGTTTTAAATTTGCTTTTTAATTAATAACGATGAATACGGCGAAATGGCATTAGGTTTTAAATATTGCTGTATAGCATCGAATATTGAATATATATATATATATATATATATATTAATATATCAATATATATATAATATTATAATATAATAATATATATATTAATATATATATAATATATATCAATATATAATAAATATATAAGAGATATGTCTCTAATTTCAATATAAATATTATTTTAATTTTTAATTATCTATACTGTGTACTATTAATATAGATGCCCACTTCTTGAAAAGGACCCTGCCCGTGAGTGTATTTTTTAAATAAATAGAAAATTAAAAAAGATCTTCATAAATAGGTTTCGAACCCACACTCTCTCGAAGGGTCAAGCTACGCTTACAATCATGAAAAATTAATTAATTGAAATAACTTTATTAATAATTTTCAAACTATTTTTATTTAGAGAATAAATTAATATTTATAATTTTACCCCTAAAGGTATTTTCTGATTTAATAACTAAACATATAAGAAAAGAAAATGAAATAAGATAAATATAAATAAAAATTCCAAGCATATAAAAACTGGAGTAACATGTTTTCCTGCAATATTTGTAACATGGGTTTATAGTATATTTTGGAAAAAAAATTTCTTCTTATTTCAGAAAAGAAATTCTTTCAAGAGAAAATAACATTAAAAATAAAAATCCTTGTTATTTGAAGTTAATGAACTAACCTTGAAGATAAATAATAAGCTCTACAAAAAAAATTAAAATAGAAAAAAACCGCACTTATTTCCTGAAAAATTATTTTAAAATATACAATTTAAAAATATAAATAAAATTTACCTACTTACATAAATCTACTTACATTTACCTACTTATATAATTGTATCATGTAAAATAATTTTAAGAACCTCAAACATTTGTCAATATTGGTTTTTGATGTTTTAATAAGTAGGTTTGTCTTAATTAAAAATTAACTTACCATTTTAATAGATAAACTACCTCAATTTACAATACCTTATTACAGAAATCTAAAATAAATCCATATCAACGTTTTTAAACTTCACAAAAAAATAAGAAGAAAAAAAACGGAAAAAAAGATCGTAAAAACCGGGAAAAAATGGCTGCAGCGAAATCGGTCAATTTCGCTGATTACTAGACAATAGCTGAATTTTCCATTGACCGATTCCAAGATAACTCGTCGGGAACATTCTCATTGTTAAAAGGAAAAATAAAAGAGAGTAAAATGAAATGATCTTTAAAAATAGAAATAAAATATTTTTATTTACACTTATTGTTTGCATAACCTACTGTTTTTTTTTAATGAAAATGAATTATCGATAAGTCAGTATTATTTATTATTATATTATTCATATTCTTTTATGTTATTCTTATTCTTATCACATTTTTATTATTATCACGTATTTCTTATCTGATTATTATTATTATTATTATTATTATTTATAGCATGTGTAGTAGTAGTAGTAGTAGTAGTTAGTAGCTAGAGTAGTAATGTGTTGACGGTTTAGTTGTAAGCTGTTTTTTTCTTTTTGCCTGTAATTGCATGTTAGTTGCAGTGTGAGTATGTGTTGTTGTGTTGTTGCTTGTGTGAAATCGTCGATAGTTTAAGTGCTGTTGTTTTGATTTTGCCTGCTGTAGTGTGCAATGCTTGTTTATTTATTGAGGGGGGGGTCAAAAATAGATCACATATTACAATTGAGTGGTAAGGTGTATGGTAAAAAAGGGAAAGCGAATTTAGAAATCAGCAAAAAAAAAAAAACTACAAGTGTAAGTTAATAATTATATATATATATATATATTATATATAATATATATATATATATATAATATATACTAATATAATATATATATATATCAATATATACTAATAAATATGCTCTGCTTAGATATAGGAGAAATAGTTGCAATAGAGAAGCAATTATAAAACACTTTTGGTTACCTAGTTTAGTATTGTATATTGTTGCATTAAAAAGTCAGACCTCACGTGAACTTTACAATTAATAAATGGAGGACGGGCGGGAATTCTGTACAAACGTTCCCTTCTAGGAAATCGATCCGTGACTTCATTACATATTGAATCTTATGACTCCACCAATTGGGTATCATTATATGTTTGATTTAGGTTGCCGAGCACGGTTCGTATTTAAAAAACATAGGAGATGCGGTGCTGGCGAGAGTGGGCGAATGTGAAACAAGATGTGCGGTGCGGTGCGTGCGGGCGGTGCGGAAAAATTCCAGTTATCGACGTAAATCAATTCAAATGATTCAATCATTTAATTTTTTAAATGTACGTAGCGTTTAAAAGAATTAAAGAGAATTAAAGCCTGTATTAGATATTTGCAATTTTAATTCGAATCAAATAAAAAATCAAAGGAAATATAATCAAATAATCAAACCATATATCCTTGAAAAATTAATTCATAATAATAAAATAATAAAATTCTTAATAAGAATAAATATTTAAATAATAATAATAATAATAATAACAATAATATATAATAATAATAAAAATATAATAATAATAATAATCATAAATAATAATAATAAATAATAATAATAATATAATAAAATAATCAATACATATAATAATAATAATAAAAATAATAATAATAATAATAATTCAGTAATAATTAAAACAAAATAGAAAAATAAAATAATAATTAATAATGAATAAAATACTAATAATAATAATAATAATAATAATAATAATAATAAATTAATTAATAATAATAATAATAATAATAATAATAATAATAATAATAAAAATAATAATAATAATAATAAAATAATAATAATAATAATAATAATAAAAAAACAATTGGAGTAGCTTTAAGATATAAAAACAATCATAAAATTATGTAATATGACTTACTTCTTCATCATAAAGGTTGATGAGTTTAGTGCAAAAAAAATAGATATATATATATAATAATAATAGATAATACAAAATCTATCAAAGTTTTCCCTGTTACACGTTCAATTGCAAAAAGAGATGTCATTCGAGCGAATTTCTTGATCCTTACTTGGAAGAGCTTTGCAAAATGGTTTGATTTTAATATCTCTTTATTATTTGGAATTTGAGGGCTCCCAACCCATCACAACTCTCTCTCTCTCTCTCTCTCTCTCCTCTCTCTCTCTCTCTCTTACCTCATCTCTCTCGTCTCTCTCTCTCATCTCTTCTTTCAGATCTTTCTCTCTCTCTCTCTCACTCTTCTCTCTCTCTCTCTCTCTCTCTGAAAAATACTACTCCTGCTAGCATAAACTCCAGTACAATAAACTATATACCCTATTAAGATGAAAAGAAGCTACCAATTCTTCAGAGAATGTATTTCTAATAGCACAGAGGGAAACAAGAGAGAATTCTGTAATAAAATTAACTGACATTTTATAAATACAGGGATAAATATTAAGTGTTAAATAATTTAGGGACTACAATTTATATTAAACTCGAAAACGAAGCGTCTCAATACTATACATAAACACATATAAAAAAAATGCAATATATAAATAAAACTCGTAAATAAAAAAAATCAACTCATGTAAACTCAATACGTCATAAAAGGTTCAAATATTACGCGATAATAAATCTCAAATATTTTTCTTAAAAGATATTTATTAGTTCAAAAAACGCTCAAATATACACTTTCATTTTTCACAACTCGTAAAAGTAGTCTCTTATATGAAAACTATGATGCGAATATTATGATTCCTCGTTTTCTCATGATTTAACTTTCTCCGCAAAAACAGCTCTACAGGCGCTAGCTACACAAGACACAGACACAGACACAGCTATCCACAATATATTAATATAATATATTATAATATATAATATATATATATATGATTATATATTTAAATATATATTCGTATATTATATATATATATGATATATATAGTATCTGCGTACTTTACTTCAGTCCCAGCAAGCCTGTCGAGTTCGTGTACCGCTGCTCTATCCGTCGCCACTCTGAAAGTCACATTTTACGATGTCGAGAAGTGATGCCTCAACTCCACACACCTCTCCACTTCGTCTCTCCAACTCTTCTCCACGCGTTGCCTCGACTCCTCTCCCTAATCCTCATTCCCAAAGAGCCTCCTCGCCGACTCTTTCCACTTCCCCATCCCTCTCCAGACTGTACGCAGCCACCCATGACCTTTTCTATCTTATTTCTATCGCACTTCCTCTCTCTTCCTCACTCTCATTATATAGGTTCATCTCTTCAACTCTCAATCCTCTTCTGCTCTTTTCCCACATACCCTCCAAGATCCTCACCTCGACTCCTTGAATCTAGCTTCTGTATTGTGTTAGGTACGTCCAATTACTGCCCACCATACATCAACATGGCGGAGAAAATCAATTTTCAAAAAATGATTTCTTTTGTAAAAGGGGACGATATTTGATCCTTCAGCACAGGAATAGAAACGTTCGCAGCTCTATGACGTCATTGATAACATACTCCTTTACTGACGATATCTTTCCCCTACTCCTCCCACTATTCGAACAACACCACTTAATAATCGTAAAACTTATCTACCTCTTTATGTACTCACCTATCTACCTGAAGATCTCACTCTCACTCAACCACCGCTTCACTTTCTCATTTTTCAGGCCTCCCTCTCGAACACATATTCCACCTTTCGAGTTCCTCCTTCATGTCCTCCTGGCTAATCAATTCCTGCAGTGTATGCCAAAAATCCACTTCATCGTTTTATTCCATCCTTAAAAAATTAATAAAAACAGGACGAATAACCCATCACCTCTCCTTTCTTATTGAAACCACTATTTTAAGTCCCGTCCTCACATTGCACGACGCACCTACGTACAAAGCTTTTAATTGCATTTACATTCTTCCACAACTCCATATTTTCCTCTAACATCACACAACCTATCTCTGCACCAAACAAAGTTTTTATTTTTTGATAAATTCACGAATTCGATTGTTTAAAATGTAATAATATTATTTTTTGTTATTATTAATTATTTATAAAGATATATATGTTATATAATATATATATATATATATATATATATATATATATAGATATTAATATATATATATAAATATAATAATATATACGTATAATATATATATTAATAGTATATATATTATATTATTATATATAAAGATAATAATATATATATATATATATTATATGATCATAATGTTATATAATATATATATAATATATATATTATATAATATATTTATTAATGTCGATAGCCCGAGCCCACATGGTGTGGTACAATTAGAGGTCAAACCCAGTGGTAGAGTGGGGGGGTGTGGGAGAGAGTTGGGTGCCTGGTGCACCCCTACTACATCGAGTTAGGGTACTTAATATATAATATATATATATATTATATATATAATATATTTTATCAATATATATAAATATATATATATAATGATATATATATATATATTTATATATATAATATATATATACTTATTAACCATATTATATTTATATATATATGAGAAAATATTATAATATTATAACTAAGTTACTTCGTGTAGAAGTTTATGATTAAGATATCATAAAGTAGCGTGAAATCTGATTCTGTTAAGTTAAGTAGAAATCTAAGTTAGCAGCAAGCATCAGATTATCATATGTACGTAGAAGGAGCAAATTATTAAATCACAAGTATTAAACATCATATATAAGATTGTATTTAAATCACGAGAATGATGTACAGGAGTGTTACTATGTTAATAGTACATACTATCTCTCACACTCATGTAAATAGGAATAATATATGATAATATATTTTGATAGTTTAAATACATTAACGAGATTAATATAAGGTAATGAATTCTTAGACCATCTTAGTACTTCAGTTAAGAGCAAAGTATTATAGGGTTTATAAGATTTAGAAAGTGGTGTTCCATCGAGAAGCAGTAACGTTTGAATACTTTAACCACTGTATATGTTGTGATAGTAATAGAAAGCACGCATACCTATCGCAAATCCTCCATCAACACACGCAACGCATAACATAATTAAAATCAAAAGCCATAAGACAAGTAACTAAATAATAATAAACGAGAAATCTTGATAAAAATGATCAAATTACTAAACTGAAATAAAATATATTATATAAATAATCTTAAAATATTAATAATAAGTTCAAAATTTGTATTAGTTAAATAACTTTAGAAAATATTTTAGAAAACGCTAAACCGTATTTTGGGGGCTAAGATATTTCACCCCTTGGGAAGATAGAACTAGTGTTCAATAGTATATACATATCTATAATGAAGATACCCGGTTAAATGAGATTGTTACATCGAAGTATATTCAGCTTATTCTACGTTCAAATATTGCCAATGTTTGAGGTTGCCAGCATCCCCCCTATGGGGTGCATGGTCAATTAATAAGTTCAATTGTAATTCATTCTAGTTATAACAATGGAGGTTACGTCACCACTCAAGCCCAATTCCAAAATTATTAACTACTGATATGATTAACTTCAAATCCCTATGATGATAATTAATAATCGAGCCAGTAGGCTAGCCGGAGCCTTAAAATAATCAACCTATATAATATATTATTATATAATATATTATATATTAATTAATATATATATATAATATATATATATATACTATATATATACTATAGTATATATATAAAGATATATAAATTATATATATTAATATATATATACATACACTATCAACTATCATATTATTATAATTAACCTATAAATATATACTTATACTTATATAAATATTAATATATATATATATATATATAGTATATTATTAATAATATTATTATAATATATTAATATATTATATATTATATATATAATTATATATATAAAGTTAATTACGGAACGATCGAACCGAACCGGACTGAGATGTCGGTAGGCGCAGAAGGAGCGAGGCGTTGAAGGTAAATGCGGGAGGCGAAACCCGCGTTAGAGGCGAAACGGGAGATGATATATTGAAGCGTAGTGGGAATATTCAATTTCGAAATAGAATAAATCACACTCAAAGATTTTTTCAATGTTTATACCATACGCTATATAAAATATAATAATTAATTAAATAATAATTATAATTAAAAATAAATAATATATAATTAAATAAATAATCTAATAATATTAAATTAAATAATAATAATAATAATTAATAATATATAATATAATATAATGTAATAATTATATATAATTAATATACTAATAATAATAATAAAACTTAAGAACGTATCAGGTAGTTCAATTTACTTTCCCATAAACTTAAACCAGTAGTCTTTCCGAACGTGAACGGTGATCGTAGCGGAGTACTATATGTATGTATGTATTTTGCTACCTCAGGGAAGCTAAACACACTACACTTAGGATGGGCGATTTCATACAGTCACGATTAACTCGGCTCTGTAAGCGATTGAAGTCACGACATTAAAATAATACTACCCAAATTTCCAACGTCATAAGTCCTAAAACTCAAATTCCCAAAGTCATAAATCATATTTTACATCTAGATTTAAATCATAAACTAACTGGTCTGAATTTGTTAAGTTTCAATTTTATAAATATTAAAGATAAGTATATACGAATCTGTTCACTGTACTTGATAAGTACATAGTAGTAGTATGTTGAAATTAGAAATTTCGATCAAATAGAGTAGGTTATAAATTCGCAAGTAAATAGATCGATATAGTAGCTAGTCGTCAGTGAAAGCGTCAAGAATGGAAGAGGAGATTTAGTTAGATCGACTATTTGTAAATTGGAAGTATCTGTATAAGTATAACAAGAGCGCTTAGGGAATAGGTTATATATCATATAGTCCGATGTGAATTAGAGGAAGATAGTCATTAATTTAACCCTTTATATAAAGGGTAAGAAGAACTGGTAGGAACTAGGAACTATAATGTAAAATAAGGGAAAATTATATTTGTTTCATCTCTTTGAAGATGATAGTGCTGAGTATTTGTTCGATAGAATGTTTCTAGTGAGCATGAAGGGATTGGCCGTGCAAGAAAATGTCGCATTAGAAGTGGTAGATCTTGTCGTAGATCAAATCTGTCGCAGGGAAAGGTTTTTAGGACTGCTAGAGAAAAGAGAAATGAGATGTGGAGGGTGTCCTCGCTTTATTGCTTTCGATTTTTATGATTTGGTTTTCACCTACGCTGTGCAATTCTACATAAACTTTTCCTACTTTCCGAGCATGTTACGACCACCCTTTCCTAACATCTGTAGAAATGTGCTGGAAAAAAATATAAAGGAAGATGCTATATATATATATTATGTTCATATATTATATTAATATAATATATATATAATATATATATATATATATATATTATAATATATAGTATATTATATAAAGTAGATATATTTGTGTAGTATTTTTTTTTTTTTTGTGATTATGATGTTTATAATTAATAATATATTATATATAGTATATATATTATTATAGTATATTATAAATATATATATATATATATATATAATAAATTATATATTATATGTTAGTATATATTATAATATATATATGGCTATATAGTAAATATATGCTATCATTATTATAGCTAGACAATCATAGCATTTAAAGCTCGACAGTCTCGTAATGTCTATATGATGACAAAGGTTTTAAGCCTCTTCAAAAACTTCTACACTTAAGTCTTAATAATTCTTTCCAAAGCTTTCTCAATATCAAACTTTAGCTTCACATACCTTTACTGAATTACTGGTCCTCTTACAGACGCTGTGAATTCACCAGCGTCTGGAAAGAGGAGTCAGAATGGTCGGTGAAGAGTCGAAAGCTAACGCTCTAAACATCCAGAAGACTAATTTATTATGTGAAAAATTAATAGATATTTTATATTTGCAGATTTATTATAATTCAGGCCTCCTACTTATATAGTAATAAATATATATATATATAGTATGTATTAATATATTTATATATATAATATATGAATATATATATATTATATATATATATATATATATTATTATATATATATATATATGTAATAATATATTAAGATAGGAATTAATTTTACACTTATAAAAAGTAAGATTACTGATGTATTTTAATTATGATAATAAAGTTAATAAATTAAATCTTATTCAATATATAATATATATATAATATATATATTTATATATATACTATTAATATATATATATTATATAATCATTATATATATATTATAATATATATATTAATATATAATATATAATTATTAAATAATTGTATATATATAATTATATTAAATTATATTAAAATATTATATATATATATATAAATAATATATATATAACTAATTTAAAAAAAATCTTTATTTTTTTTATTTTATTTTGATGCCCAAGCGTATAGGGGGACAAGGAGTGTGGACGGATAGTCACCTCACATCGTGATTCACCTAGAGGTGCACGAGAGTAACACTCCAGACAACTCATAATATATGCAGCTACTCTAGGTATTCGTTAGTTAATTAAAAAATAATAGACTTTATATATATATAATATAAATTATTCATTAATTAATAAGAAATAATAATATAAATATAATATAAATATATAATAATATATATTATATATATAGAATAATATTATATATATATTATATTATAATATATATATTTAAATAATAATAGAATATATAATATAAATAATTATATAATTAATTATCGTATATATATTAAGACTTCAGAAATAGAGTGCGATTAAGCCAAATCAACCTGACTCTGACTTCAGTGTTACAAATCGTACGCCACAGCAAACTAGACGCTACCAACATTGTAGTTAGGCTACTGAAATCATATAATAAATACTGCATATTCTAACACCTCTCTCTCCTCTATCTCCTACTCTCTCTCTCTCTTACTCTCTTATCTATTTCTCATCTTCATCCCTCGCCTCTTTCTCTCATCCTTACCTCTCTCTTTACTCTATCTTATTCTCGATAATATATATATATATAATACTATACTATATATATATATACATAATATAATATATATATATTATATATTATAATATATATATATATTATATATTATAGTAAATATATATAGTATATATATAATATATATAATATTAATATATTATCAGATTATATATATATAATATATATATATATTAATTAATAATAGATATATATATTTATATATATATATAATATTATATATATATATATATACTAATTATTATATATATTATATATATATATTAATTAATATATACTAGATATATATATTAAGTATATAATTTATAATTATTGTTATAATTATAATAAATATATAGATTATATATATAATATATAATTTATATACTTATATAGTTAATTTATTTTAATATATATAGTATAATATAATTAATTATATTATAATAATATATATTAGTAGTCATATATATAGTATATATACTTATTAATATTAAATAATATTAATATTTAAGTTTATATAATAATATATATATAAATATTTAATTAATTTTTATTTATATTTACACTCCATGTAAGTGACTTTCGCCTTTTATGTTGAACCAGCATTTTTTCCTTGTGGCCAAGATAACATATTTGATCTTAATAATCATACTTCACTAGAAAATACATTTTTGGCCTCAATTGTATTCGGTATGCACAGTCCTGAGTTTTTATACACTCAGTATAGTAGTTTTACCTTCATGTAGAAATAATATCATTTTCTTATCCACGAGTCATCGAAACTTATCTTCACAATAGCTCTATCAGATAGAACGGTCTCTAGGCGTAAAACAGGTCATGCGCATCCAAAAGTATATACTTAGTGAGTTTATAGGTGGGTTGTAATGAAATTATTTGTATCTTCTCTAATAATACTACTAAAATCTAAAGATATATCAATATTGCTCAATCAGGTCTCTAGTTTTAAGATACAATGAAGTCTTATCTTATATATTGTTAATAAATATTTAGAGAGCTCAGAGATATTCAATATACGATACTCAAGTTATGCGTACTTTAGTCAGATGGAGTTGCACTTCTTCATTACTCCAAATACAAGTTCTTCCTTTTAATACCTTACCTTATTTACCTAATCATTATGGAACAGATATTATATATATGTTTAAAGTATTATTATCCTAATTCATATAATTTATTATATATTATTGTGTTAGCTACAAATTACACATTCAATTAGCAAAATACTCGAATATTACAGAAAAATGTAATCCCGGAAAGCATGAAATATTTTAAAGTTTCTGATAGATTTGTTAGGTTATGTCAAGGATCAAACACGATTAACTTTTAGATACCTCATGTCTATGCACTATTTACGCCGAGTTAGATATAAATGTCTATTTTACAATGCATCTATATAAGAGAAAATAAAGCTAAGTGAGTTCAAAGCATCTTTAAAATATCGAGACACTAGAGATGTCAAAGCTTGGATAATTTACACAAATTGACTAAAGTATTGTATTGGCCAGAGCGAGCCTAGAGATGTGTGTCAGTTGGGGTGAATGTTTAGAGGATAGTACTCTGAGTGTGTGGGAAAGAAGAAGCAAGACATATTAGACGGCATGAATATATTTTGAAGGAACAACTCAAATGTGAAGAATTGCTTAAATAGTACTAATTAAAACATGCATCAATATCTAGATGTAACGTGTGAGTAAAATGCTTGCAAGGTGAGGACGAACTAGATAAATAAATGAGAGAAGATAGTATTAAATGAAAAAACGTGTAGATGTGTGTGAGCAGAGCATGTGGATGGTGGGTATCGATACTGCTGTGTGTTTATTTAATTTAAAGCAGGATGAGTAATAAAATAAACGGTATAATATATCATTACAATGAATGATTAATTTGGTTCATTAACATCGAAATATAATCATTTATGGGCGTAAATATTGAGAGACATGCAGGAGGACTTATGCGAAAGGTTAGGTAAATATGTGTTGCGCTAATATATATATAAGGTAAGGTGCGATATACTTGTAAAAATGTTAAATAATAATGAAGACGAGTGGTTGTGAGAGTAATAGAGATATATATTAGTGAGGTTTATAATTTTTAGGTAAATAGTAATACTTCTTAAATTGATAATACATAAGAAAAATTGATGTATTTAAAATTGGTAAAATTTCCTGGATAATGACAATTTGGGATAAAATTGTGGAAACGTAGAGTTTTATCGATCTAATTAATTAGGTACCTTAAATTCCTAAAATTGCAAATTTATTTGTGAAAAACGAAAAAATTAACAATCGAATATATAAGGAATACAATAACGATAGAGAGGCTCTAGCCGTACGAGTTCTATTCTTACCCATCTGCTGTCGCATTTCTAAACACGCTCAACCATCGATGGCGCTTCTCTGAAATGCAGATACGCCTGCTCATCTTTAAGAAAGAACTACAAACTCTCTTCCAGAGCACCAGATGTATAGATATGTGTTTATGTAGTCAGACACATTCGCGCAGTGACATACTCAGACCACCAACAACAATTACAAGCAACATTTTGACTCACGACCACGTTCGACTCAGAAGTAGGTTATATGAGGGATCTTATGAATGAGAGGATCTAATGGCATGTGTGCATTTGCACAGAAGCGACGACATAGATCTTCAGTGCACCCATGAGCTTATGGTAGAAACAACTATCAAATCTCAGAAGGATTCTTAGCGTACCTTTTATGTGAGAGAAGTCAGGAGACACGAAGACGCTCGCGAAAAAGTGTGAGTATAGCTGAAGTTGAAAGTGTGCTCCCAACTAGAGTGTGTGTTCGGCGACATTTGATGGTGAGAAAGGTTAATTGATGATTGGGGGAACATTAGGCGTCCTTACAAAGCATAGCGAGAGTGAGCTAGGCTCTTCAGGTGAATTCATTGCTAGGCAGAGGATTAAGCGAGGTTGAAGCGAGTACCGAAGGTACACGTCTAAAGTAGAAGATATGTGCAATATGGATGGAGACTGAAGCCCTTGCCCAAGTGCGATGTGTAGGATGTAAAACGCAATACGCTGCTCGAAACAAATATGTAAGAAAATTAGTAATACAATGTAAGATACTCTAACCGACTTGCATAATTAGGTGACGGGGTATCGTAAAGAAGAGAAGAAGGTACTAATATACCTCAACAGTCTCCCTTTGTGTTCGTTATAAATTCTTCGAGTTTTATGTAAGAAAGATACGCAAGAATATTACCTATGTAATAAATAAAAATAAAATGATTCTTATAAATCATTGTACATCAATATGCAATCATAAAGACAGTTTTCAATTATTATATTTTACTTAATTTAATTTATTTATAAGAATTATTATCTTCTCTTTCAGGTTGTGTGCCTTCTTCTTGAGATAGCTATACAAGGTGGAGCTACACAAAATATCTCATATGCTATTCATTAGTATGTCTATAGGATAGACTCAGCTTGATAATGTCTTACACTATAATCGAAATAAAACTTGCAGCCGATATGACATATCTAGTATGTGTGTTGACTAACTGCGTGTTGTTCTGTTCTTGGGCTGTTGTGCATGCGCTCTCGCTCTAAAGTTGGCGACTCTTTCCACATATGCAGTTTTCATAAGCTCTTTCACATACATTGCCATTGAGAAATCTACGGAGGCTAGATAATGTATAAGATAGCTTCTAGTCTATAGTGTTCACTTGAATAGGAGAAGGACTCATTATGCTTTTAGAGTTATTGAAATGTAATGCTGAATATCTTTACACACGTCATCTTTAGACATTCAAATGAAATTGTCGCATTTATGATCCAGAGCAGAGACTATATATGAAGAATTCTCTCTCATTCCCAGTTTAGTAATTTCTGAAACTACTAAGACATTGTCGACTGTCTTTGAGATCTCATTATATGGAAATCATTATTTATTACGAGTTTTATTGATGAAATACTCTACACTTATTGCATGCGACTCAGCTATTATAAGAGTTTAATGAATTGTGAGTATTGAGACCTACTCTCTGTCTTGAGGTGGATATATAAAAGAGCTCAGATAAATAAATTTATTAGGTCACATGTAATATTTTGTGCTTAAATTTCCGATTATAATGTACTTCGCGATTAAAATATATGGCATCAGATCTGTTCTGTGGTTACTCATACGTTAGATGGCATTATTCTAATAACACAATGTCTTACTATTACCTCAGCTCGCCTTCATCGATCGAGTGAGATGAGTCAGACTAGTAACAAGGTGAAGAAGAGAGCAGACAGAACATAAAGGAGATGAGAAACAAGAGAGATATCGACGCGGAGATGGGACGAACAACATGTTAGGAACAGACTAGATTGCTACAGAGGGATGAGAGAGAGAAGACGAGTCTAGAAGACCGGACGACGAACGAACAGATCGCTATCACCGAACGGGAGATAAGAAGACGTGATGATGGAAAGGAGATGTTGCCGTCGTTGGGAAGCGAATAATAGTCTGATAGTATTAGATGAATTAAGGAAGCTCGAAGATGAGTCGAGATTTATTTTTTCTAGGATACATGTGAGTGATGATGAGATTGTGAGTATTATGACTTGTGTTAGTGAGAATAGATCCATCGAAAATTCCATATCAAGAAATTCAATCTTACAAATCTCACTACAATTTTGAAGATGTAGGTGGGATGGAGCAGGGATCTTCGAGGACTTTCGCTCTCAATTCAATTAACATATGGGAACTCATATCATCAAGAAATTTAATCTCCAGATCTGGTGCTAACGAATTATGAAATGTTATATATTTCTAATTTAGGAGGACAAATTCGATTAGAATTTCACTTCAGAGAACTTCATTATTATTATTATGGAACTGTAATTATATTATTATATTTTTATTCAAATTCATGTCCTATAATATATTAATTCCAAATTATCTATTAGTGGATTATTCCTATGATATTATCTCTTTCTCTATAATCATTAAATATATAGTAAATTAGGACCTCGCGGTGCGAGCCTGTCGTTCTTATTAACGATTTGTGATTATGACAGTAAAATTCGTATATTTCCATAACTGTCATTGAATATATATTTCCATATCTTTTATATTTATTAGTATCTAAACTCATTATATCTTCATACTAGGATAGCTATTAGTCATAATTATTTAAATACTATATCTATAATGCTATACATTGTAAATTTGATATTTATGTGTTTATTTATATAATATTAATAAATTAGATCAGAATTAATATCAATAATTAAATATTTTGACGTTATTATTCAGCTCATCTACATATAGTCGAACTCGTAATAATTTAGGTAGCATTGCTGATAATAATTTTATAATATTTATTATTATTCGAGCGTGTTTATTTAAATGGCAGGTTTGTAAGGGCAATTATGGACGTGCAAACATACGCTGATTGAATTGTCATTACATTATAGCAATTGAATTGATTGGATCATTAATTAATTTTTGAAATTGGTAATTATCATTTTCAGTTATATTGAATATTCAATTAAGAGTTCATTATTCATTTTTATTATTTATTATATAATTAGATAATATTTAATATTAAATTATAATTAACGGTATTATTTACTTTATATTATAGTATTATATTATATATATATTATTTAATAATTCATTTTAATATTTGTTATTATTAATTATTATTATTAATTATATTATTTATTTTATATTATATTTGTGATTATTATTATTTTTCCTTATAAATTTATATTTATATGTAATTAAATTTCCTCTTCTGCTGAAAATATAACATTTATTCATATATTGATAAAATATCTTAATGTTCTACGGCGACCTGAATTCTCTTTAATTTTTACACTATGCGAACATTTAAAAACCTTATAGTACACTAGATTTGAATCAGTCATTCTTGCATCGCACTCGAACACGAGTCGGAATTTTTCCCTACCGCACCGCAGCTCGCTCGCCCAACTCGCAATAATACTTCTAATTAGTTTTCAATTCTCAAGCACTGCTATACCGCACTATCACTACTATACATCCTAGATTATTATTTTAAACAACCGCAACCATGAGTGATCGGTATACCTACCTCTAATATCTAAAACATATGATATATCTCAAATATTAGTGATGTCATAATATTACATATATCAGTATAGTACATATGAAGGTCGTAATGTTATCTAGAGAAGTTTAGTACAGAATTCATCCCCCACTGATTCCCCATCTTGATTAATTGTAAAGTCTTATATCGATGAGTGATCTTGAATATATTTTAATTGCTAATCTCAGTATCACTATACGATATAAACATCAGCCTCAAAAATCAGGTTAACTCAAAATATGGAGAAGTTTATAAGGTTAGACATTCTCTTATAGACATAGACTATAACAACTTAATCATAAACTTCGAATGTCTGACTAATAGAAAGAACTCATTACTTTTTATTTATTTTTGTGAATATATATATCATATTATAATAATATTTAAAATTGATAATATATTTTAAATCATTTATATTTAAATTATTTATATAATTTTATTTGTTATATATAATACTTATTAACTATATATATAATATATTAATTATATATATATGTAATATATAATATATATACTTAATTAATTATTTCGACTTCTAGTTTTTTTTTAGTGATTTTAAACAAACCACCCTGTTCAATTAACAGTTAGAAATATGAATGCTGTTCTTCTCTGTTCTTATAATCTTAATTTTGATCCAAGGGATAACTCGCGCTATTATAAACGACGGTTTTCTGATCCCGCGTGTAGCGAAAAACAATAATATAACAGTACACTTTAACAAACTTCGTACGATCAGATTTACACTAACAACAATCATACAACATCTACAGACATACAATACACACATGCAACTTATAATATAACTATAACCTTTGTAGTAGAGTAAATAGGAAAATAAAAACAGAAGAGTTGAAGTACCACTTCCTAGGGTAACTACTAACTACTTACTACTACTACTATACTACTATTACTATTATAACTAACTAATAGATAAATATATATATATTATAATATTAATAAATACATAATAAGATTATTTAATTATATATATAGTCACAAGTATGATTAATCTTAGAGAACGATAGGATCAATACTTAAAAATCAAATTTAGAAACTTTTGAAATGTTACAAGGACAAATCCTATAGAGAGAAAATTTACAAAGTTGTAAACTTTTCTTTTTTTTTTAGATAATCATTTGAGTAACTTTTTTTTTTTTTAATCACTAAAAGGATCATACCCTGGGTCAAACCGGCAAAGATGCAGGATCGGGGTACTCCTCGGCCTCCGGTGGACTGACGGGGGACTATCACCCTCCTAGAATCCAGTAAGGGAGATTTATGGTCTCGGAAACCCCCCTCTTTGTCTTTGGGTGTCGTCGGGTTCCTCCGACCTACCCCCCTCCGGGTATTGACCGTCCCACTAACTCGTGCCCTCGGCTACTAAGAGACCCTCTTCCTTATTATCTATGTAAAGATAATTTTGTCTAATAACTCACCGTCTACACTGTTTCGCAATAGACATTTTGCTAATATTAATATAGTGTCTTCATTCTTTTAGGGCGTCTCGAGCGAACGTATCGAGTAACAGAGAAATGGCATTTTCGCGGCGATGAGCTCATACCCGAGATCGAGAGTCAGGAGGGGAGGAGTACCTCATATTGGAAAAATCAGTCTATGACCATTAAAGACATAAGAGGCGGAGTATCGGAGTACCTCCCGGAAGGCGGGATAGTACATCCAAACTCACTGTACGCGATTCCTGCCAGCTCCAACTTGTTTTCCCGGCGTTTTCCGCAGGGGCGAGATGGCGATCTTCATGTCACGTTTTTCGTTCCTCTTTAGTTACCCTTAGTATTGTTTAGTATTCCTTAGTTAATAGATGAGATATATAAAAAGTTTTTAACATTCTCTAAATACATAAAAATTAAAATATAGAATATAAAATTGAGAATTTTAGAATTGTTACAATTCTGTATATAGTAATTTTATTTGTTGTTCTGTAATTCTCGTATATTCTACTTTAATTCTTATATATTTTCCTATAATTATAATAGAATCATAATTAGAATATAAAATTAGAATACTTATAGAATTTCTCTAATATTTTTTCTCCCGTAATTCTCGATATTTCTATTATAAATTATATAAGTAGGTTAATATTAAAGATTTCTTTTATTAATATGTAATTAGTTAAGGTAAATTATTATTTTATATAATATTTAATGTATATTTTAAAATATAAATTTTTCAGTATAAAGCAATATGTCGCCATGTTTTACCTTTCTATTACTAATTTTTCAATTATTTAGGTCATATTATTTCTATACGGCTTAGTTTTAGTGAATAAGTTATATAATATATAATATAGCTAATATATAATTATATATTATTGAAAAATTATATTTGAATTTTTTGAGAATATTTAGTTTCAAAATTTAAATCCCCAAAATAAGAAATTTTTTTCCTAAAAAATATCTATAAAATATTGTTGTTACAAAATATGCAGTTAATAACATTAAGTGTTTTTACTATTAATGCTATTTGATTTATTATTTATATTATTATTATTCGTATTATATAATACTATATCTAATATAATATGAATTGTGTAAGGTAATTCACATATTACAGCTCACAACAAAACATCAAAAATAGATAAGTTCATTATATTAAATATTTTAATTATTAGCAATAATCGAATTTATCTTTATTTAATATATTGGATAAGTTTAAAATACTCACCTATACATAAATTGCCAATCTATTAATTAATATTAATTTAGGATCTGCTTACTAATGTCCCCCATGTAACACGCCTGCTTTACAACAGAGGAGTGTGGGTGCGAAACCTCTAGTTATGTAAACTTTATAGTAGTATTATTATATCTCTTATAAATTTTTATTATTACACGATAATCACCATATTACATATATAGACTAAGGTTCATTTTCAAGGAAGTGTTATTGCATCGATATTATCTTAGGATTTAAAGTTAGTATAGTACTAATATATATATATATAAGTACTAATTAAAATAATTAAATAATATTTTATATATATATATAATATAATAAGTCGTGGAAGGATACGCTATCATATATTTCTGTAATAAATCTATAGTGCCAGTATTTATATGCGATTATTGAGTTGTAGCTCTCTAGAAATATCAGACGTACTGATGACTGTATTATTCATCATAAATTTATATTATAAAATTGTATCTTATATATTAGTTACAGTTAAAGTTTTTAATAAGTATTATAAATGTATGGTATCAGTATATTATAGTATAGTAAAGATTTAATATAAATAATATTACTTAGATATTTTTAATATTTTATTAATAGTAGAATTCTGTTTATCATGTAAAATTAGATGTATCGTATATTAAAAAAACGTAGAAGTACTATAATCTCGATACGCTATAATACTAACACTCAAATATTTAATAAAATAAATAACCTATGTCCATAATTCGCGGTCAATTCATCAGTTAATTTATATCTTATAAAACAAATTATATAAAACTTATCTACGAACTGTGACTCTATTCTTCTTAAGTCACTCGTCCACTTATAACATACTAACTAAATTATCCATAATATTAACTAGTAATTACAACTATATACTATATATATATATATATATATATTATACTATATATAACATTAAATATTTTATTATTCTTATTTTGTGAAAAATAAACATAAGGCATAGACAGCTATAAGACTAAACACAACCCAGGAGAGAATAATTAATATATAGAGTATGATTAAATGCAAGAAA